>CM076580.1:392476299-392568674 GCA_034641835.2 Pinus albicaulis | reverse complement strand
CACCCACCTACTCCATTTGGACTAGCACCATCAATTCTTGCAGCTCTTCACATACAGCACAACTTACTATTTTTAGCAGGTTTTCGGGTCCACTCCTGGAGCCGTTTCGGGGCCTTAATGATCCAGGTGGATATTGGTGGCCACCCACCTATTCCATTTGAACCCCCACCATCAGTTCTTTTAATTTTCAAGTTGCAACAAAACTTACTATTTTTAACAGTTTTTTGGGTCCTGAACTTCCGGAGCCGTTTTGAGGCCCTAAACAACATTTTTTGGGAAAACGGAGAGCAACATGGGTCCATGGACCGACGTTTCTCATTCAAAAGTTGTACTCCTCGGATAGATATTTCTAACGAGCTATTGAGCACGTCAAACGGAGATCGGGTGCCAAAGTTACACCCCCGGGAAGTTGAACCACCAATTTACCCAAACGGGTGCCCACAGTTTTGGCGCCTCATCTCCTATGGTTAGGTTTTTGGACGTTTCAGATTCTATATTGTTTCTCAACAATAAATAGGCCCTCGAGCCTCATTGTAACATACTTCAGAGGTCTGTAGCCATCACATCTCTTCTCAGAGATTTGCTACCAGCACCCTAGCTATTTTATTTCCATTATGCCTGTAAGCATATTTATGTTATTTGATATTAACGAAATGAAGCATTATTTCCACTGCATCTCTATGTTCATGGTTATTTCTATATTCTGTTGTGTTCCTGCATAAATCCGGATTAGTGGTATCAGAGCGGGTCTACTCTTTCTTTGTTTTTCTTTGCATGTCCCCAACGCGGTCAGGGTATAAGGAGTTAGGGCTCGATCTAGTTGAACCCTTGCAATATTAGCCTCCCAAACCCCGACGACCTCCCATGGCGGAAGAAAAGAAAGATGAGGGAGCAGGAGATCCTATCAAAATACTACTCGAGGAGGCCCTCGAGAAACAAAGGAACGTGATGATGGATAACTTTCCTCAAATCCTTCAACGACTGCCCACATATGGCACACGGCGCATACGCATCCAGCAGCCGGCCACTGCGGAGCGCCACTCGCGGTGTGGTGGCTTTGACATTCCTATGTTGAAGGAAAAATAAGATACGGTCTTTTTTGTGAATGGAATGGTTAAATTTGGCTGGAAGGTATTTCTGGGGTCCACAACTTCTCTGGCCCAAAGAAAAATATTCGTACACCCCACCCTCTCAGTAATAACAATAGCCCCCCATGTCCAAGACGGTGGAAACCTACGATGAGCTAAAAGGCGAAAGGGAACCCTCTGCGATGGCCACACACATGGAATTCGTTAAAGACGGCATCCGAGAGCAGTATTACCAGCTAGGAGCTGTGAGGACAAATACATCCAATGGACCACACTACGGCAACAAAAGGATCAAGATGTGCACGAACTGACGAATCTGTTCCATACCGTGCGCACAAAGTTGGGTATTAAACATTCAGACAGACATTTGGTGCTCAAGTACCACGGCCGTCTGCACAAACACATTCAAGAGGAAATGGAGTTCCTCGACATTACATCGCTTGGCATGGCATATCGCTATGCCGCCAAGATCAAGCAAAAGTTTAAGCAGAAGAAGCGAGACTTTGGATCTGCGAATCCGAAGCTAGGCAAAGGTGCCCCTGAACCGCAGAACAAGGTGAAAGGCCAAAGCTGGGCGACTCAGAACAACACCACAAATCGAAAGGAGGACACAGGGAAGTGGTGTGAATTTCATAACAGCCCCACTCATAGCATAAACGAGTGTCAGGCCAAACAGTCGTTGGTGGCCGAACTAAAGGCACCCAAATTAGATGCATTTTTTTATCCTGAGTCAGAACCAGACAAAGGCAATGACAAAGGGAAGCAAATCATTGATGCAGATCCCCCGGTCTACCGACATTGCCACCACGGGAATCGAAGAGGTCCGGAAGGGATCCCGGAAGAGGGAGCGCCTCTTCCGATCGCGGTGTGGGTGAAGGGTTCTCGTACCGATTTCAAATGGAAATGCTGGAAGCAAAAGAGCCTCATTTCGATGAACGTCGTGACGCTCGACCTACCAATGGCTTTCCTGCTTACCGCAGCCGTATACCATCGGGTGGCTCCACCCAGGGAGAGATCTCCGCATCCGCCAGCAGTGCCGACTTCCATACAGTATCAAGCCATTCACGGATGAGGTATTGTGTGATTTTGCTCCTCTTGATGTAGCTGATGTATTATTGGGCCAACCATACTTGTGGAGGCGACATGCTGTGTATGAGTCTAGGCCTCGTACTGTTATTATTACTTTGGAAAATAACTTGTATAGGATACCGAAGGTAGTACTGCCTCTTGTCATCTCTTTGACTACTGCAAAACAACGCAATAAGATTGTTTCCCAAACCAAGAAATTCATTTTCCTTACAACTCACTCATAGGGAAAGAAAAGTATTGTGGCCACAACCTTGAAACAGGGCTCCCTTGCATGGCTGCAACAGATGGACAAAGTCATGGATGAATACAAGGAAGTTTTCCCCTCACTCATAGAGGTTCCTCTACACTGTTAGGACAAGCACTCCATTGATCTGACTCCCAATGCACCACCTCCTGATTTTTCCATACATCCTGCAACTGCACATAAAAAATCCAAACATGTATTTTCTGAGGCTGATAAAGAAACCAAATTTACTAAATGCATCCAGCATGTCCACCCGCAGGTCCTTGACATCTTCAACACATCTAATACTCAGTTCAACAAAATTTGCCTCATCTCATGGAGGATCTCAACGCAATGGGGACCATTGCTTCCTAAGGAGGGAGGAATGATCCAGGTGGATATCAGTTGCCACCCACCTATTCCATTTGAACCCCCACCATTAGTTCTTTTAATTTTCAAGTTGCAACAAAACTTACTATTTTTAGCAGTTTTTTGGGTCCTGAACTTCCGGAGCCGTTTTGAGGCCCTAAACGACGTTTTTTTGGGAAAACGGAGAGCAACATGGGTCCATGGACTGATGTTGCTCATTCAAAAGTTGTACTCCTTAGATAGATATTTCTAACAAGCTATTGAGTGCATCAAACGGAGATCGGGTGCCAAAGTTACGCCCCCGGGAAGTTGAACCACCAATTTACCCAAACGGGCGCCCACAGTTTTGGCACCTCATCTCCTATGGTTAGGTTTTTGGACGTTTCGGATTCTATATTGTTTCTCAACAATAAATAGGCCCTCGAGCCTCATTGTAACACAGTTCAGAGGTCTGTAGCCATCACATCTCTTCTCAGAGATTCGCTACCAGCACCCTAGCTATTTTATTTCCATTATGCCTGTAAGCATATTTATGTTATTTGATATTAATGAAATGAAGCATTATTTCCGTTGCATCTCTATGTTCATGGTTATTTCTATATTCTGTTGTGTTCCTGCATAAATCCGGATCACAATGTCCAATCTTATAATCTCGGCCACTATACCCTCAATGAACAATTACCAACTCATTGTTCCAAGGCACGCTCCCAATATGCATATAATTTTGTCTGGCAATTATAATGAACAAAACAAATACATCCCCAACCTTTTCCTTCTCTGAGACACAGTCCCTCGGAAAATCCTATCATCCCTTTTTGTGTAGTCACTCACCTTCCAAGTTCCCATACATCCCCTATCCTAGGTGATCCATCCCTTGGAAAAGCTTCCTCGCATCGAAAGATAAAAAACCAAGGCATATATTTGGCTCAAAAAAATTATACCAGTCATATCATGCTCATGGAAACCAATGGACAATATTGGTTACTAGTGTCCCACAATGGCCCTGCTCCTGAAGTGCTTTACCAACATATTGATGCATGTTCCAATTCCTTTTGCTAATGCTGCTAGCTCTTGCAGTCAGTTTCAACCATCCCAAACCGAGCATTACATGCTTTCTTGTACCAAGCACATAATTTTTATTAGATTCAAAATAAATTCAAATAAATTCAAATCATACCTCATTGGTAGCTCATCGATAAGGTACACTTGCAATTTTGTTCACTTCCTGTCACAACAAGTCAAACCATATGTTTGATCAAATCATCATGTATAAACATATCACATTTGGTTAGCTCAAAACGCAATAAAATAATGATAATTCTAAACAAGAATTATATAATGCAAATAAATTTATGATGTGTTTGTGTTATTTAGAATTACAAAACACAATAGAATTATCATATCACATCCAGTTATTTGATTTTACTCTAAGAATAATTAATTAAACCACTGTTTAAATAATATTCCTGGTCATATTTAATCCAATTATGAGAAATAATTAGATAAATCATTATTTTTCTTATTTTTCTGTAGGAAGAATTAATCAAATTATTATTTTGTTATTATTCTTTGTTCAATTTGACTAAATAACTAGAAATAATTAAACAAATCATTATTTGTTAATTATTCTTTAACCACATTATTGAAATGATAAATCAATCATTTATTTGTTTATTATTTCTAAATAAAGGTATTTAACCAATTTAAATATATTTTCCCTCCAACAAAATATAATAAAATATTCCAAGTGGTTAGATCCAAATCTTGGTTAATAATATTTTATTATTCCCCATTATCATGGATAACACAATATTTGTTATAAATAGGATGGTTTTACATTCACTCTTCAATTTGATCACTTTCATTGTCGTGCTTTGATCATTCTCGTCGTTGCTACTATTTTTGTTTTTCTTCTTGAGCTCCCATAGAGTTCAATACATTTTAGGCTTTCTACACCATTGAGAGAGAGAAACTTTTGGAACTCAAGCGTTGAGGAAAACCAAGAACCCATCCCATTGAGGGGGACTGGTAATACTTATTTTTTCCCTTCACCAGGTGTAATAATATATGAAACATTATTTAAATATTGTCTTGTATGTTGGATGCATGGAGAAAAGTACTATTTCTTTTCATTTTTTAACTTCTTTTACTACATAGATATGGTTTTTTGTTGCAATTTTGCTAACTATTGATTGCAGATCTAAACAGTTAAGCATCCATTTCTGTTGTTAGGGTTGTTTGTCACACACAGCTAAAGTAGGCTTTTTTCGTACACTTGCATTAAGAATTTATGCTAACAAGTGGTGACTCCTCTGTTGTAATTCAAATTCTTGCGTGACTAGCAGCTTCAGGAACAAGGTTTTTTCTTCTATTGTTTTTAGTCTCTTGATGTTGTTTTTAAAATTTTATGCCCTAAATTAGTCAAAATTCTAACTTTCAGCTATTTTCTGGTGTTTTCCGCAGGTAACAGGTATCAGTTGCACCAGAGACATAAACTTTTACGAAACTTGTCACTCGAGAATTAAGGAACATGAAATCGCACTTTTTTAGCTCAAATAGTGTGATTTCCATTCAAACTCGCACTTTTCTACCCAATAACTATGATTTCAACAATCCACAAGTCAGTACCTGCGAGCCAAAATATTTTTTCTAAGGTTTTTTTGTAATTGACGGGGTTTACTGAGAGTATTTTTTTGGGTTTTCTGACCTCTATCTCAGCTCTTCTTAGGCCTATATATGCTCACTTTGTCTCCTTAAAGTAGAACCAAGCCCCCTAGGGTTTTAGTACACTTCCATCTTTCTAGGAGGGGTTAAGCTGAGTAGGTAGTCTAAGATTTGCAACACTTTCATCCATTGTTTCAAGGTCTGATCTATCCTTATTTGAGATCCTTTTTGATAGGTTATTATTCCATCCAAAATCCCCCTCTTGATTTTTTTTTGGTCTTTCCCTTAGGGTACCCTTCTTTCCCCTAAGGTTTTAACCTTTCACCTTACATTTTGTAGCAATTTTCCCCTTCGGTTTCTTATTGTTTTCTACATCATTTCCAGCATATATGGGTCATTAGATCCTTGTCCCTTATACCTTAGATCTTTATTCCATATTTGTGTGTATTTTTAGTCGATTTTTCCCACCTTTTAGACTAGTTTTTTGGGAATCCTTATTTTGGGTTGAATTTATACATGATTAGCTATTAATTTTACTATCATTTCAGTAATAATTTACAGTACTTCAAAAAAAAATCTTTTTCTTTACACAACAGTCTAGAATTAATTAAAATTAACACACAACTTGCACACACTCACCCCTAAAGCGAAGAGTGCTTGGTTTACAATGCCAAGCCAAGACATAAACATCATAATTAATCAATTTACCTCACAGAGAAATTATTTATCACTCTTCAACCTTTTCGTGTCATTTGTGACTTTCCATCATTGCGCCCCCAAGACAGTTATCGCCTTCACCCTCATTTTCTGGTACGATAACATACTCCACCATGTAGGGTCCGAGTTAGTCCTCCACCAAGTCCCCATATTGACTTTGATTCTAGTTCATTGGGTTCTTCCTCTAATTCTGATCCTGGTTCCCCTCACCCTCATACTGTCACCATGTCAGGTGCTAATGCAAGTGAAGGTCCTTAAGCTGGTGATGTCCTCGACCCTGATGTTGGAGCCACTACTAGCGAAACTGCTACTAGAACCATTTTGGCTACTCCTTTTCTATCTTTTATGGCAGCTTTAAGCCTTCCTGATTTTAGTTAGTTAATCAATGACCCCATACTCCAAAATGCAGGTTGGCCTACTATGCCAACTAATATTCCTTCCAAAATTCCTAAATTTGACGGAAACACTGGAGAGGACCCTACTAATCATGTCTGCTCCTTTCATATGTGGTGTTCATCCAATTCCATCACCGATGATTCCATTCGCCTTCAGTTGTTCCAACGTACACTTATTGGAGAAGTCGCAAAGTGGTATGTTGACCAGACTGCCACGCCTCATTCCACTTTTTTAACTCTTGATAAAGAATTTTTGTCTTATTTTTAGTTAACCCTCCATTATGATACTAGTACAAAGTTGTTGACTGCATTCCGTCAATATTTCTTCCACCCATTTTTTTGACCATGTCCAAGAATGGCATAGAAGAAGGAGTTTTTGTTGAGCTCCTACATTCGTCAACCATGTCTATATGGATTTATTTCTTAGAACGATCTTAGCCCCATTGGTAAATATGACGCGTCTCATTTCCTCTGTTCAAAGAAGAAGCTCTCCAGATTGCATTAAAATATGACTTGAACTACGCCCAGTCTAGTTATGTTTATATCGTCTTACCGGATCTTCCTAGACCTAGTGGTACCAACACACTGGGGGCATCTCATGCCACTGACGGTATCATTGGACCTCTTTCACATCCATATACTAATTCTTCCATGGGTTATGGTTATCCCCAAGGGGGACCAGTCCCTCCAACACATATACCCCTCTAAGCAACTTGTATCCTGGTCAAAGCACACCTTATGCATTTTCCCACCCGCATCAATTAATGTTAGGGTCAGCTGTTGCTCAACCTGTTTACCAAAATTTTTCCCCTCCCCCTTTCTATCCTTATGCACATCCTAGCACTCTAGCCCCTCTAGCATCAATTCCCCAGCCTCCTGTGCCTTCTCAACCTTTTCCACAGTAACCACCACCTCCTCAAGGTGAGGTGTATTTGCAGTAGAGCATGACTAATCCTCCAATTCGAAGAAAAATAATAAGGGTAAAGGAAACCAAAACCAAAATTCGTAGGGTAACCAAGGGTGCCAAGGTAATCAATCGAATGCACCCCAAGGGAACCAACCTAACACCACAAACCAGCAACACGGTGATCAACCCAAGCAAAAAAAGCCTCTTTGTACAAATAAACTGTGTTCATGTTGTGGTGTCCATGGCCATTATACTCATGATTTTCCCCTTTTACTCCAGATGCGCCAGTTGTGGAAAGCACAAGAAATGTCTAAAGGACAGCAAGCCACTGCTTTGCTTCCTCCAAATACTATGCCAAGTCAACTCAATGTGTTCACTAATCCTTTCCCTTAGAAATAATTTGTTGCTGCCCAACCACTTCAAGGTTAGACCACCCTTCAACACCTGTATTTTGGTATCCCTAATTACTAGATTCTCATAATGAATTATGAAGAGGTCAATACCATTGATGTCAACCTTTAGACCTAGTCATGCCAATATGATAATAAACCCACTACATCTGCAACCGAGCCCCAAACCAAAATTCTCACAGAGTCTATTTCAACACCAAATTTTCCCTTACAGATCCCTCCTCCTAAGGCAAAGGTCATTCACAAGATCCCAAAAGGTCCATTACACTGAAATGTTTCTTCTACCAAAGCCGCCCATGCTTATATCATAGTAGATGACTTGGCACAGTCTCATGCTACCATGTCAAGGCTCACCTCTCACTAGTGTTTCACCAGGCACATCTCACCAGTGTTTCACTGAGAGTCTATAAATATTCCACCTTACTTGGTTCCTTCCCCAGTCCCACCCCCCTATCACTGAGCCCAGCTCATCGAGTGTTTGCCTGTTGCAAGCATCTCAAGCTAGCCAAAAGCAGCTTGGTTCGACTAGCCATCAGACAGTGCCTTCGCAATATTATATTGTTCTCTCAACACATCCTTAAGTACCTTCTCTTTCTGCTGGTGTCTCTCCCAATATTTTTCAACCAGGAATGGTTCCCCCAAGTCTGAACCATTTGGGAGCCTTTCCTCTAGGCCATTACCCTTTCGTTTAGATACTTCTTTTTAGCTCCCCCCTTTGGAGTCTTTTTGGTGCCTATTATGGCTATGTTGTTTCTACCCAACTTGACCCTAAGGATCCCAGTCGAGTACATTGATTCCCCATAAAACACTCCATCTGGTCAACTCAAACCTTATACCACTTTGATCCCAGTTCAACCAGTCGCCATGACCCTTCCCTTTGCTTCAGTGTTGCAGCCACCTCAACAGGAATCAACTCCTGTTGCAAAAGCATCTGGTGAGGGGGGGGGATCCAAAAAGAAGGAACCTAAGGATAAGGCTCCCTAAACAACTCCAGCTCCACCCAAGCCTTCGAAGTCGACACCTCCCTACGCTTTGTGTGATATTGTTGGGCATGCCACCCATAACTGTCTCGAGCTTCCTCATCTCGAACATGTGGTCAACGAAACATTTCCTGAATCTGACATCTCGGAGGTCCATGTTACCTTACATGATTCAGCTAAGAAACTCAAATCATTGCGCATAAACCACCCTTGTGCTTTGTGTGACATTTATGGCCACTATTCTCATCACTATCCCCGTCTCGAAAAATTTTGTGATACCCTTGAGGAAATCTGCAAATTTATAGAGGTCGCTCGTACTGGATCATCTACTCCTCTACTTGTGAGTTGTGATTCAGTAGAACCAGAGGACATTTTTGCACGGATTATGAGATACCTCCCCTCGATGTTGAGATGAAAAAATATTCACACATTATTCTCTATCTATCGTCATCCATGAGATTCATAGTGGAAGACTCCTCTGGGGCTTCCCATTAGGTTTCGATCAAACCTCCCTCTTTGAACACCTTGGTCTCAACAACTTTATATGTTTCATCTACTATATCTTCATCTACCCTCCATAGCGATGCGTATTGAACCATATTTATCATGACTATGCGCCAAGTAGCCCTGGCGCATCATGTGGTATCCCTTCTGCCAGCCATCCCATATTCCATTCTAATGAAGACATTATGAAAGCCATGACCACCCTTTATTTTCCCTGGGATGATATGCACCATCGTGCATACTTCCTTCCATAGCATTCCCATGACCAGTATGTTATGGAGTCTAAAGACTTTATTCATTATGAAGTCGATTGGTTTAGAAATCCCATTCCTGCATTAGATACTTTCAAAGAATGAAACATGGCTAACATCTCTCCTACCATCAAAATAAAAGTTTCCAATAAACCAGGGGTAGAAGAAAGCATTACTTGGGGGCACATTTCACCCCAGAAGAAATTGAGGCTTACACCAAGCTATTCAAAGAGTTACATGACATTTTTACCTGGTCTTATTCATAGATTCCCAAACTTGATCCTTCCATTGTCGAACACCACATAGATACATGGCCCGATGCCAATCCTATCTATCAAAATTTGAAACCCATCAATCCTTCCAGATGAGAGGCAATCAAAGCCGAATTCAATAAGCTCAAGGAGGTTAGTTTTACCTATCCCATTGAATACACCACATGGGTTTCCAACCTGGTTCCCATTCTCAAGAAACAAGGCACCATTCGTGTCTGCACTAACTTTCGTAACTTGAACAAATATTGTCCCAAAGATAACTTCCCCACACCATTTATTGACCAAATAATTAATGAGTGTGTGGGGCATGAGATTCTATCCTTTATGGATGGTTTCTCTGGGTATAACCATATTACTATCCACCATGTTGATAAGTTAAAAACTGTGTTCATTAGTCCATGGGGAAATTTTTCTTATTGGGTCATGCCTTTGGGTTTGAAGAATTTTGGAGCCACCTTATAGCGTGCCATGTCATATTGCTTCCATGACTTAGATCATATTATCTTTTCTTACCTTGATGACCTCACTACTCATTCTAGGCTTTGAGCACAACACATTCATGATTTGCGTACTTTTTTTCTCCAATGTCGCAAGTATAATATCCACCTCAACCCATTGAAGTGTGTCTTTTACATTCCTTCCAGCTGTCTCTTGGGCTTCATTGTGTCCAAAGATGGTATAAATCTTGATCCCCTCAAATTTCAAGCCGTTCTTGAGCTTCCCATTCCTTGTACCTGGAGCCAGTTACAAATCCTTCAAAGCAAAGCCAACTTCCTACGTCAGTTCGTCCATGACTATGCCACCACTGCTGATGGGTTTTTAGGACTCCTTTGATCTAACATTCCATTTGTTTGGGATGACTATGCTTAATAGTATTTTGATGCCCTGAAACATGCTCTCACTTCCGCTCCCTTGATTAGTCCACCTAACTTTGAGAGGGACTTCATCTTGTATATCTCAGCTTCCACCCACTCAGTCGCTTGGGTCCTCATCTAGGAAGAGGACACCAGAAATGAACATCTTATCTATTATGTTAGTAATAAAATTATGGGACCCCCTATTTCCTACTCGGATGAATATAATTTGGCATTGGTCATTGTGTTCTTGTTCCAAAAACTTCATTATTATATTATTACGCGTTCCGCCAAGGTCGTGATCAATTCCAACCTCGTGGCGTTCCTCTTAAGTCAATGGATCATTAATGGGAAATGCGCTTGTTGGATCATTATCCTCTAGGAATTCGATCTTGAATTTGTCACACCCAAGAGTAAGAAAGGTTTAGCCCTTGCTCAACTCATTTCTGAATTGCCTACTAGTATGCGTGAACTGCCGGTTAATGATGATTTACCCGATGAGCACTTGTTTTCCATTACTTTGGACGATCCTTGGTATGGAGACATCCTTGCCTATTTGCGAACCCATAATTTTTCTTCCATCTTGATCATGATGCTCGATGACATATACGACACCAAGCCCCCCACTACCTTCTCATTGCTGATGAACTTTATCATTGTGGTGTTGATTCTTTCCTTTGTTGTTGTCTCATGCATGCTAAAGCTAAGCAACTCCTTAATGCTTGCCATAGTGGTCCTAGTTGTGGCAACCTCTTCGGTTTGGCCAATACCTAGAAATTCATGTGTGCTAGGTATTTTTTTCCTTCTCTCCTTGTTGATTGTATTGAAGTAGTCAAACACTACTCCAATTGTCAACTATTCACCCCAAAGGTGTGAGCTCCACCTACTCCCCTCCATCCTATCATATCAAATGGTCCCTTCTGTAAGTGGGCCATTGACTTCATGGAGTGTCGACCTCCATCTACTAGTAACCACAAGTATATTACCGTGGTGGTTGACTATTTCACCAAATGTTTTGAGGCCATGCCAATGTTCAATAACACCGCGGCTACCATAGCTATTTTTTTCTTCAACCATGTTATCGATCAATTCAGGGTTCTGAAACAATTGTTCTCTGACCATGGATGACATTTCAAAGATAAGATATGGCATGAGATATCCTCTTTGTTGGGATTTGCGCACCAATATTCATCACCTTATTATCCCCAAGGTAATTGACAAGTTAAAGCGGTCAATAAAATCCTTAAAACTATGCTTCATCAGACGTTGAACAAGCACAAAACCAACTGGAACCTTATGCTCTTCCCTGTGTCATGGGCCTATATAAATTATGTTTACTCCTTTCCACCTTGTTTTTGGCAAGGATGCAGTATTACCAATCGAGTGTGAAATCCCCTCCCTTCACTTCATTGTCGAACTTTTCCCTAACACCCGACCTTTATAACAAAGACTTATCATGCTTGACTGTGCTTTCAAAGACCATATTGTTGCATTGCAAACCATTGAAGCGTCCAGTAAATGCACCAAAGCCTAGTATGACCAAAAAAAGCACCCTCATACCTTCCATGGAGGTGATCTTATTCTAGTGTATGACCAAGCTCATGATGCCCTTGTTCATGTGAAGTTTGACTCATTATGGCTAGGACCATTAGTAAGTATTTGGGCAATGGGGCATACCTTCTAGAGGATTTCGAAGGCCAACTCCTTCCTAACCCTTGCAATGCACTTTACCTCAATAAATTTTACCCATAACATCTCCCATTTACATTCATGTATTTATTCTTGTCATACATTTAGGTAGCTTTCATTGCCCACCATCATCTCATTTGTTGTCTTGTGGTGCCTCTCATATGGATCCATCATCCACACTGTATATCGGCCATGCCAATGGTGCAAGTCGCTTCTCCCAGAATCTAGCCTCGGCAGCTTGAGCCATTTTTACCCCCTTGCATTCATTATTCCTCTCTAATTGCATATGCATTGGATCTGCCACCAATAACTAGGACGAATATGACGCAATGATAGTTTTGTTAATCGATGCCCTTGATCATCACATCCTTCATCTTCATGTTTGTTTAGATTCCTTGTTTCTTGTCATGCAATTGAATGTTTTGTATCATGTGAATAACCATGCCTTTTTTTAAAATATTTACGAGAGAAGCTCTTAGTGCGTGAATTTGAATCCATTACATTCAGACATGTACCTAGAGCCCAGAATCACTATGTAGATAGAATTGAGAAAAATATTCTAGATTGGCACTTATCACATTCATTTAACAGAAGACAATAATTAAAAAAAATGGTGAACCATATACTCATCATATATAAAAAGATTCATATCCATATTATGTATCGAAAAAATCATACATGTTTAGAGTCAACTACTCTAAATCCATCGGAAATTCCCACAGCATGTTACACAAATCAAAATTAGGGGCACCACATGCCCCTATATATAATCACTATTTGGATGGTCTTGAGCCAATGGATCTGCTCCACTAACTCGCAAATCTCGAATTGCCTACCGGACCATCGCCATGCATTGCATGACCCCTCGCCACTCAGAGGGCGGCCCTATACATCCCTCTATGTACTAGTCCTCATGATCATGACACCTGCGCTCTAATACATCGATCAGCAACATATCACACCTGTGATGTACATCCTCTAGTAGAGCCTCATAATCAGGTCTCTCATCTCCTCTCGCTCCAATAAATCTCGCAGCCCCTAGTGGCACAGATCATCTCACATACCCTGTCGGATTCACTGATGTTATATCTGCATACCAAAAGTTATGAATCAGTACCACATACATATTCTAAAAACTTTAAATGCACCATAATATATAAAAAATTTCACTTACCACTAGTCCCCATGCTCGACCAGGCAGAATTGGAAATTCATGGTCCCCCTGAAAGTTCATACCACTATATGCATAGGCATCTATGTACACAAAAAGATCCGATCCTAGTGTGTAAAAATCGGGTCTAACACCCGTCTGACTCCCCCTCCTCCTCCTCTCTGTAGAAGCTCCCCCCAGTGGTGCATCCTAGGCTCCTATGGGCCCCTATCCTAGATCTACACATGAAGTCTGATCATGGGTATATTATTAAATAAGAAAGCGCACAATACCGTACCAAAATCACAATCGTGGTTCACCTATTTCTTGCACAGTGATAGTTGTTGTTTCATCGACGATATCATCATCCAGGCCCACCCATAGTAAGCTCCGCTCAAAACACTCTCTACCAATGACATCTGCCCCCAATGATGTGATGGGACACCTGGTTTCCCAGGATCCATAGTACCGTTGTGGCGACAACCCATGTCTCTAGCCACTCTAGATCACTAATCGGAATAGTCATGCGCTTAGCACGAGCATCCAGTCTACAATGGCACACCATGAAATCTGATATATTCCACCCACGCAGTAAAACTGGATGTATGTTTTCGACCACTCCTAGTGGTGGGAGTCTGGTCAAAAAATAAATGTCCTGGAAAGTAAAATCTATCTTGTGCCCATGCACTATGAAGGTCTCCTAGTCCAAATCCCAATATCTCATTATCCTCATTTGTAAGGGATCACCTTCCTTCATTAGTGGGTTCTCAACCAACTTAAGAATCGCATATCTAGCAAGTGCTCCTCGTACCACATAATCCCCTTGGATCTTGGACCGAAGAGCATCTAAATATCTCTCATGCGAGTTGATCCTCAATTCTTCCATACCTACATAACATCATCATGTTTGTTAGCTCAAAAAGAAGACAAATGCATCAAAAATCTGCTAACAATTGTCCCTAGCCTACCAGTAGATCAAAAAACCCACCCCCACCTCCAACTCACATTTTCTTGCCCTGGAATTGTGAGCTCATAGTTTTTCCCATTCAAAATTGCGATCCAGGTCACATTTCAGGGCCTAGGAAGTACGATTCTACCATGAGGATGGGTAGGGGTCTCCCACAGAGCCCCGGGGACCTAATCTAAAAAACTAAACTGACAAAAATGAAGAGTAAGGTTAGGCCACTAACCTGCCACTAAAGGATCCTGATGCCAACGGTCAGTTTGTCCACTACAATCGCCACAAGATTTAGGGCCTTCTCCTCCTCTCCAAATTCACCACATCTCCCTTAGAAAATGAATTAAATTGGAGGGAAATTTCCCTTTTAAAGGAAAAACCCTAAATTTTCCTTCACCGATTGCGACCAAACCATAGCTCAGTTTGAAAAACCATCAACACCATTGGAAATTTTTTACCGATTAATCTAATGGGTTCTCTTTTGTTTTTGGTAATTTGACACTTCACCAGGAAGCTATTTTTCTAAAAAGAGTCACTTTTCCACCTCTTAAAATCAGATTTCTTCACATGCGCTACTTGAACTTAGGGAACCACTTTGCCTTCATAATTTTCAACTCATGTGTTAATTTTCATCATGAGTAACCATCTTTTTCTCATGTTTTTATGGTCCCCACTCAGCCTATTCAGTGTGGCAGTGTCATTGAGTCACCCTTGTTCATAGCATCTGAGTTTAGTCATCCTCACATTCATGGAATCTGTCTCGATTCCCTTTACCTCCTATTACATCATTCCATCCATTTTTTCCTTGTATTCCTCTCATGTCACCCATTTTACCCTCCATTCATACTCTCCCCCATCCCCTCCAGAGTCGATTCAATCGCTTTGAGGTCATCCATGCTTTCTATGCTCTTACAAGAAAAAAAATTTGTCTGCTACTCAGTATCCCCTATTCCATTATCATCCCTAGTGTCATTCCATCAGTCACTTTAATATGATCCCTCATGCCTTATTTGAGCATTCATCACTGCCTCACCTATGGTGAACCTCCTTTTGTCGACATCAGCACATTCATTCAATAAGACAGATCTAGAGGGTGGTGTACCTTGGTTCAAGCTTCCATTCTTTTTTAGTGCCTCGTACCAAGAAAAGGGAATCATCATTGCCCTTTGACTTGGTCATTTATCGTCTACTCAGGCTTAGCTCATTATTACATGATTGAGATTACTTTATGGTCCAGCGATCCAACATATTGTACCAATGATTCCTGGGTGCCTGTGAGATGTTTCAGACCTCATAAGGGGGTGTCCCTTCAGGTAGCCCCCCACATGCCTAGATGACCTCAGATTATGCTACAGCGTTATATGCAGATCCGCAGATTTGATGGGCTTAGTTTCAACTTCTTGCAGTGCCCATAGCATGCATGTATCATTCAATTGATCCATTCATATTTTTAGATCCCTTTCCTATTTAGCAGGGCTTATTTGGTTGTTATTATATCTCATGTACTCATATATTTTTTGTATTCAATCATGGCTCATGTTTCTCCAGGCGCAGTATGTATGTGGGATCCATTAAATTTTTTTCTAGCCCATTTTATGCCAGCATGTCATGTACCATTTACCATGTACTTTATTGCTCAGTCTCATATTGTTGAGCCCATTATCATTCTTTGTACTTTATCATCTCGGTGGGCATAGGTATGACTCCACCACCCCATTGAGAACATGTACCCCAAACATTAAAGGAGACCTATCTCATATTTAGGTCTCTCCCCCTCAGTCATTATCCTCTCTCACTTCGCTCTATTTATGTATCTCTCTCTCTCTGACACCCCTTCGGTGTCTAGTGATTGTGTTCTTACAACGTACTTCGGTCATACAATTAGATCCTAACACTCGCACATTTGGGGGCAACCTGTTATCACCAAAATTTGGTCATCTAACCATTTACAATTAAATGGATCTGTAAGACCAATTTTACCATCATAAAATTGCTTTCACTATAAGAAATAAGTTAATAAACCATATTTTATTAAGTTATTTATTGTTTAAATAAGAAACCCCGTGAGGAATAATTAAATAAATCCTTTTTTATTTGACTTTCCTCTAAGAATAATTAATTAAACCATTGTTTAAATAATATTCCTTGTAATATTTAACCCAATTATGAGAAATAATTAGATAAATCATTATTTTTCTTATTTTTCTCTAGGAATAATTAATTAAATCATTATTTAGTTATTATTACTTGTTAAATTTGACTAAATCACCTAGGAATAATTAAACAAATCATTATTTGTTAATTATTCCTTAACCACATTCTTGAAATGATAAATAAATCATCTATTTATTTATTATTTATAAATAAAGGTATTTAACCAATTTAAATATCTTTTCCCTCCAACAAAATATAATAAAATATTCCAAGAAGTTAGATACAGATCTTGGTTAATAATATTTTATTATTCATCACTATCGAGGATAACTCAATATTTTGTTATAAATATGATGGTTTTACATTCATTCTTCACTTTGATCACATTAATTGTCGTGCTTTGATCATTCCCATTGTTGCTACTGATTTCTTTTTCTTCTTGAGCTCCCATAGAGTTCAATACATTATGGGATTTCTGCACCATTGAGAGAGATAAACTTCTGGAACTGAAGCATTGATGAAAACCAACAACCCATCCCATTGAACAAGACTGTTGGGACTTATTTGTTCCCTTCACCAGGTGTAATAATATATGAGACATTCTTTAAATCTTGTCTTGTATGTTGAATGCATGGAGAAAATTTCTATTTATTTTCACTGTTTAACTGCTTTTACTAGATAGATCTGGTTTTTTGTAGCATTTGTTCTAACTTCGATTATAGATCTAAAGATTTAAGCAACCATTTATGTGGTTAGGGTTGCTTTTCACGCACGGCTAAAGTAGGCTCTTTTCGTACACTTGCATTAAGAATTTGCGCTAGCAATTTTATTAGTACATGAATTATGTTACGACAACTAAAAATGCTTCTTTGGCTAAGAAAAAGACCGTGTTGAATTTTGAATTCAAAAAACCAAAGTTGTAGTCCCAGTGTATCACATAGATCAAGGAGATAAAGTAGCTAGCTACTCAGACTTTATGGGAGGTAGATTAGTGATTTAAGACATTGTTGACCCAAATTAGCTTGAAGATCCTAGATGAGCAGCACAGAGAATGGTTCATTGTTGTGTTTTTGCATCATCCTAGATTTCCATTATTGCAACAAAAGGTTGCTACTCAAGCTAAAACGTTGGAGATAGTGATGAAACTAGAAGCTTCACCGATATTTGATACAAGCATAGGGGTACAAGAGATTTAGAATTAGTTGTCGATCTTGCATATGGAGTGTTACACAGCATTTTGTCACCATCCCTGCAATCCCTCATCCCGTACATTAGACGGCTATTCCCGTGACCTGTGAACAGTAAAATTTCCTGAAAACACCTTGATGGCATCCTTTTGCATAAGGGCAAGAATTTTCCTAAAGAACATTTCCTCAGAAAATCACTAAAAACATATGTTTGGGCATTGCTGTGAGCAGCCAGTTCATCACTCACGCCTACCTGGGAAATTTACACTAAGCCCACACCACCTGGTGCTCTGTCCCTGTGTATTTCCCGTGCCAAGCCTATTTGGGAATTTTTTTTTAAAATAAAAGGTGGAAGTTTGGTTCTAACAACTTCAGAATGAATCATCAAAAAGAGGTTGGACTGTTTGGCTCTGGATCTCCCTGTTTAGGAAGTGGTTTTACACCTCTCATGGAACCTTCCTAAGAGATAGGACTCTCCCCCCATGATTATAAGGATCCTAACCTCTCCTTCTCCCTCTATAAAATCCTGCCCTCTCTATTTGCAACCTAGCTGAACATTCGGGAAGAAAATTATAGCTGAGCGACCATTGAGAGCAGATCCAAGGAGAACCTCGTAAGAGAGAGAGCCTTGTCTAAATTCCCGACAAGCTGTGTGAGCCACGCTCCGCTAGAATCCCTGCCGAAGGAAGAACGCAACGTCGGAACTCGGTTGTAATCTTTCTTTCATATTTTAATGTATGCTTGACTATGTTATTGGTTCCATCGTTGTATTGCTTATTTGTGTAATGCAATTTGATTCAATATTTTCCGAATGATTGATTGTTACATGTTTGAATTATTACATTGTATTTCATCACTTTTAACTGCATATGTATAGGTGTCTGGATGGAGTGAGTGAAAGGATTGTGATGTGTCAAGATAGGAATGGGAAGTAGCACTTCTTCTTCGACAACAACAGCGTAGGACTTGAGGTAACCTATCCATCATAGCTTTATCTTCTGTAACTAGGAATCAATCGTAGCATGTTTTGTTTGTTGCTAGACCCACTCTAGGGCTAGTGGGATTGCCTCTGTCCGCGGAGGGGATTTACCTCACCAAAATATTGGTGACTCCACTCGGGATCGAACCCAGAATATCTGGTTCATTACCTCTTTTTTCAATCAGATTGTGAAAGATATCACCATGGGGGCATGTGTAACCAAGGAACAAGCCATTACTCGTGCCCAGTACCTCAATTTAGTGTACTCCCAATCGGGAATTTTGTATGACATATTGACTGAAGCTCCACGGCCTGGGACCTCTAAAGCATCGGCTACCCCATCATTCGATGGCATTATTGGTTTTGTGTCTTAAAATTCACGTAAGTCTTCTAATGGGAAGCAGAAATCAAATTCTTCCAACAATTCTGCTCCTCAGGCTTCCCCAGATTCTAGTAAAACCGCGGAGGTCAGCGTCGTTCAGGCCAATCCTGCAGACAAGACTTCCAAAGGGAAAAATAAGGGTGAAGGCAAGACTAAATCCGATGCCCCAAAACTGGAATCATCTAAACCTCGTGCTGATGATGGTTCACAATGAAGGCCGAAATATCCCTGTCTCATTTATGAAGAGGATCACTACACTAAGGATTGTCCTCAACGATCTGAGGTTAGTCAACTACTCAAAGGCACTAAGGGAACTCCAGCAGTCCTTAAATAACCTTTCCCATCTCAACAGACTAAGATGGTCGATCAATCGGCACCATCTGCATCATTCGGCTCTCAAGTTTTCATGATGAATGGTTTTGCACCCATTTCCATCGCTACTCGGTCGAAGGATTATGCCGAATCATGCTAGGAGGTCGGGAAAGAGATCGTTGATGGTCCTCCTCCCCCACCTGCCTCTGATCCCCTTGAAATTGAGAATTTGAGTGCTGAACCTATTATACGGCCACCTTCCAAAGGTGTTCTCCAGAAATATTCTTATAATCCTAATGCCCCTGATGCTCAGCATTACAGTATTGTTGAGAATTTGGCGCAAGCGCCTTCTACGATGTCCACGTTAGAAGTGCTCCACAGTTTTCTGTCTCAACGGAAAGCATTGCTTTCCACGATCGGTCTAGAGAATTTCATCCCCTGACTTTCGCACCAGATTGCGCTTGTTATACAGTTTAGTATCAACGGTCTCAACATCCATAGAGCCATAGTGGACGAAAGTGCATCTACCTGTGTCATGTCATCTTCTTGCTGGAAGGCTATTGGCACTCTAGCCCTTGATTCATCACCTAATTCTCTTGATGCATTCGATGGAAGGGAATCAAAACCCTTGGGTATTCTCGCTAGCTTAGCGATCACATTGCAAGGAAAGGCAATCAATGTTGAAGTAGAAGTTATTGATGCCAAGCTCAATTATAATATTCTACTCGGTCGCAGTTGAACTCACGCCATGTTGGGCGTTTCGTCCACCCTCTTTTGACTTTTAAAGTTTCCACACTAGGGCAAAATAATTACTGTCAATCAGTTTTCATTCTTTACCTCGTCTTTTGAGAACATCATGCCATACATGGATCAAATTCCTAATCCCTTGACAGCATAAGGCCGGCTCTTTTCAAAGATCTCGCCCTCATGGGTATTTTCCAATTTCTTCCACCAAATACCATTCAAGTCAATATGATCTCTCGGTCATATGACCCTTGGATCAACCCTTCACCTAAACAGGTTGATTCATTTGAAGATTCAATCTTGCTTAGTCCCATCGAGATCAACTATTGTGAGCTAAAAGCTGCATCTGATTCTCCCCTCCTGAAGCTGCTCCTTTAAGCATGTCTCTCGACATGTATTCTCAATCTGCCTGGCTCAGTGATGCAGATTCGCCTGATCCTCTAAAATAAGTTTTTATATCTGATGAGGCTATCATGGAAACAATGTCTCTCGAAGATCTACCATGGAGCGATGGTCATCATCATTCCTCATTTATGCCTTGCCTTGGGTCCATGTCTAATTATCTTGAGCGCTTCACATCCCAAGTTCCTTCTCCACCACTTTAGATGCCTATTTTGACTCATGAAGTCTTTGTGGAAGGCAACTTAGGGAACTTTACTCAAACGATGCCTATCGACATCTCCGTTAAACCAGGGATCGTCGAGAACATCCATGTGGGAGTTACTTGCTCTTCCGAGGAAGTCCAAGTGTACACTAGTCTCTTTCATGAATTTTGTGATGTTTTTGCGTGGTCTTACAGAGAAATGCCTGGAATTGACCCTAGTATCATGGTGCATGAGATTCCCACCTACCCAGGTGTGAAGCTTATTCTCCAGCATCTTCATCTTGTGCATCCTCAAAAAGTCACCGCTATCAAGGTTGATTTGATTTGTTCTCTCCCTACCGACTCTGCTCCTTCTTCCTATGAAGATCATATACTAGACAAAACTCTCTTCCTGATCAGCACCCTTGACCCATGGTACAGTGATATCATCGTGTACCTCCAAATGTCTACTTGTAGTTCTGAGCTCACGAAAGATGCCTGACGTCACATTCGGCATCAATTGCAACCTTATCGTATTGTTGGGGATACCCTCTATCGTGTCGGAGTCAATTCTGCACTTCGCCAATTTCTGACCCTGGAGGAAGTGGAGAAGGTTTTAAATGACTCCCACAGTGGCACCTGTGGTGGTCACATGTCTGGTTATGCCACTGCATAGAAGATCCTTCATGTTTGCTACTTCTGGCCATCTATTTTTAAATATTGCATTGTTGCAGTATGTAAATGCCATGCATGCCAGATTTATCAATGCAAGATGTGTGCGCCACCTGTTCCACTACATCCTGTCATTACTATTGGCCCTTTTTCCAAATGGGGCATTGATTTTATGATGTGTAACCCTCGTTCGGCCAGGGGGCATGCCTATATCATCGTTGTCATTGATTACTTTACAAAATGGGCCAAAGCAATGCCTACACTGGCTGCGGACGGTAAGACAGTGGTACAGTTCATATTCAATCACATTATTGCTCGTTTCGATGTCCCTCAAGCCATTGTCACTAATCATGGTTCCCATTTTCGGGATTATATGATGGAGAAGATGACATCTAAGTTGGGTTTGCATCACGACAGCTCAACGCCCTACTATCCTCAAGCTAATGGCCAAGTTGAAGTTGTAAACAAGGTGCTTGTCACCATGCTTCAATGAAAAATCGGGATCCACAAATCAAACTAGCATCTCATGTTGTTCTTAGCTGTATGGGCTTACCAAACATCGATAAAAAATGCAACCGGTTTTACCCCATTTCAATTGGTATGCGGTCTAGAAGCCACGCTTCCGACTGAATGTGAAATCCCTTCACTTTAGTTAGTTGTGGAATTACTGCCTGATACTTCACCTGAAGAAGAATGTCTCCTCTATTTAGAGATATTGGAAGAAACTTGTCGCTTAGCTGCCTTGGTCATCGAAGCACAGAAGAAGCGAGTCAAAGCCCATTTTGACCAATCAGTTTCTCCTTGTTCTTTCATTGAAGGCGATCTCGTTCTTCTATATGACCAAGCTCATGATAAGTTGGGGGTAGGAAAATTCCAACCCATGTGGCATGGGCCCTACATTGTCAAACGTGTATTGTAGAATGGGGCCTATGATCTCATTGACTATGAAGGGTGTCCTTTATCGCAGCCCAGAAATGGTTGTATATGAAAAAATATTATGCCTGAATTATTCATGCGTGATATGTGTACATAGGTGATTGTTTTAATTTTGTGTGCATGCTTTGGTGTGATGTGCTTTGTGAGCTTTTTTCTTCTTATTTGGGTCTTGTTTGCTATGTAGATGTCTATTTCCCCTTATGTCGGTTTCGCAGATGGTGCCTCCCGCAGTACCAAGAACTTGTCTTTGGCACCTTGGGTAATTTATGATCTTGATGGTGAGTTGATTAACTTACAAGGTATTTGTCTGGGACCAGCCACAAACAATGTCACTAAATATAGTGCAGTTTTGGAACTATTAACCGAGGCAGTCAACCTCGGCATATGTGCATTGCTTGTTAAGTTGGATTCGCAACTTATTGTTCTTAAACTGAATGGTCATTATTCGGTTCGAAACCCATGCATTTTGAGATTGTATTTGCATATTCGTTTACTTGAACGACATTTTGATTTCATTACATATCAACATATACCAAGATGAACGAATATATTAACAAATGCAATAGCTAACATTGTGCTAGATAGACATTTGCACAATTTATAAAAACATCATTATATGTTCATAGACCCATGTAGAAAATAGATGTATATATATATATATATATCATTTGTTTACAAGCCGTGTGCATGATAAAACCCATAAAAAAATATTATATGTCTATTTCGATTACATCATGAGACAACATGTCTCTCTAAAATGTGCAGAAATAAAGCCTAAATGCCTAGTCGGTGTGGTGCTCATGATAGCATGTCACCGCCCGTACCAACCACCTCAGCAAGCGGTGGATACGGCTTGGCACTCCTACAATGTGCCTCTGATAAGCTCAAGGTACATCATCAAAACGGTCATAATCTGGGACCCCACGGGTGATTCCCTTCAGGTTCTGCGCTAACTCCTCGTCAATGCTCTCACCCTGAGGATCGAAGTCATGAGGAGTCTGCCTCGCTATTGGAGACATACCAGCGAGATGCTCTGGGCCAACATCTGCATCCATATGAGATTAACCGTTAGAACATGCATATATAGCAAAAAATCATAAAACTCATAAAAATAAAAAAAATGAGTCTTACTAAGTTCTTCGTCCCAATCCTCTCCCTCCGGGAGTAGGAGGTTTGGGTCTCCGGTAAAATTTGTGCCAGCATAGGGCCAATCCTCCCTGACAATCAGCTGTTGTCAGAGCTAATCAAAAAAATTTGGCCTCCCTGTTGGTCGCCCCTTGATCTGGGCATCAGTGCCGCCCATCGGGCCATCCGTGGCTCTCTTAATGGTGGCTCCAAGACTATAGCCTCCTGCGCTAAAATATGGGTAATCGTTCCAAGAATAACGATACCAGAATCAACCCATACCCAAACTTCTTTAGTTTTCTCCTCTTGCATTTGGTGAGTTGCTATTTGATGTTCATGGTCATGGCCTCGGCCCAGTCGAAGATGGTCGGGTTCATACACTTTAAATCAAGAATTAATTGTGTCTTCATGGCCTCGTGTGGTGCGTGCGATCCCGCAGCCTACATAATGGTGTGTAGCACTAATCTCAGTGCTAGATCAGGGACGGTCTGGATGTCTACTCTACCTCTCCATGTTCCTTTTCGTGCCCCTGGGCACACCCTATTCATGACCATTGTCATGCTTTCCCAGAAGGCCTAGTACCAGTCAAAATAGGGACTGGACCCCTGCATGACAGTCCTGTCATGAAATATACATCTGATACTTCGAGCTCAAGCTCTTGATCCCAAAGTATGAATTTCTCCTGATCTTCATCCCAAATGCTGATAAGATACTATAGCAATTCAGGCTAAGCCCAGAGACATGGCTTCAAGAAGAAATTTTTTAGCCCACAATTCCTGAGGGCATTCATGCATTATTGGTTTTCCATTGCTTATTCATCCTCTTCACTATGTTCTCTCTCCTTCCACTCGATAACCATCTTTTTCACTTGGTACCTGCATCAATTGATCATGGGAACATTATAAGCCCTCTTAGGTATTAAAATGTATATTATATTGGTTCATTTTTTGAAATTTGATGTGGATTTTTAGTTGTGCAGTTAGTGCAACTATTTGGCTAATAGTCGCGCCATCTGGCGTGACCCCTATGTAAAACTGGGCCGATTGGCACGGGTCCGTGCCTGAAACTCGTGCCAACCGTGAAGCCATAAATTTTTCCAATCCTCCCCTAAGGGATCTCAAATGGTGATAAAATGCAATAAAATGTAACTTAAAATATGGAAGAAGAGGTAAGCTCTTACCTGGAATAGATAGAATTCAGATTGGTCCACTAGATTGTTCACAATCGACGCCTAAAGATTGCAAAAGAAAAGGGTCACTGTTACTCTGCAAAGAGGTAAAAAGTGAAAAGTAAATATTTTTTACCACTGTTGGTCTTTTATAAATTTTCAAAGTCCTAAAATAGGTTTTAAAATATATTTTTCGATATATTTTAATATTATTTTCGTGGAATATGTTTTACACACTTCTTTTTTTGTAGCGACAGGTTTTTCACGTGGTTTTGATGAAGAGACGAGTTGTATTTTATACTTTTTCGGACTCGGTAAAAACATGAAAAAGTCACTACTGGAGTCACCTTTTATCTCTTTTCTGACTCTCTAAAACTAAAAAGACTGTCGAGTCTCTTGTCATTTTGAGCTCGTTAAATTGGCTGCAAAGCGATATCTACCCAGTATACGTTTAACCCTTTTTCGGGCTGGGATATATTATTTACGAAAAAAGGAATACCCTAGCCTATCGCGACTAGGAGGTTTTCTTAGAAACAGTTTTCTACCTTTTCAGATCTGAGGGAATATTTATGAAAAGGGAGTGCTGGATTTTTCTTTTCTGCCTTCTTTTCAAACTCTCTAAATATGAAAATATGTTGAGTTCTTCCTTTGTCAGACTCGTTAAAAATTGATCACATCAGACTCCGTCGCAATGACGTTGCTCGAGTTCCTCCTTCCTAGGGCTCGTAAAATGTACTAGGTTGGATTTGTCTGAAGGACAAACTTACATCGCAAGCACATGCTATCCCCTTCAAGCTTGTTTTCAAAAATAATTGGGGTACTTGCTAGAAATGGTTGGGGAAAATGGGACCAAGAATGTAGTCGTATTGGCAGTATGTCGCTCTTGAACATGGCACTTGTCTGCATTCATGTCGGATTGGGGACATCTCATCTCATTATTTGCTTGCCTCCATGGGTTTGGGTAATCTCTTTTGACTGCTCATCTGCTCTTTGCCACGTCATCATGACCTTGGTTCCTTTCATGTCAAAATACTGCCAAATCCAGTGTCGTGCTACCAATATGTTCAAGAGAAGTTTGCCTCTGCAGTATTCAACCTCCCTCTGATTCTCTGTCAGTCTTGATTCAAAAAAACATTATTTTCCTCTGTCTCGTGTCAATGATGTTGGAAACATTATGGCCCTCCTTTGATGAGGTCAATTCCTATCGACTTCAGCTCATTATCCAGGAATCTGATCTAGAGACTCCCTTCAGGTACCTTGGGGCCTGCATGCCTTAATGGTAGGTTCTTCACATCCAACGCAATATTTTCATCATTAGCCTTTGATCGGATGATTCTGCGTGTGTTCGACGGTAGATCACTGTTCACATTCTGTGGATTGTACCTCTTGTACCTTGAGAGCCATTGTCATTATTGGTGGTTTCTCTCACGTATGTTAACAATTTTCATCATTGGCTGGTAATCAGACGATGTTATTGCATGTTCGACTTTAGCTCATTTATTCACATGCTCGAACTTGTACTTTTTTTGGGTCGAGATGGAGCGCAAGACCCTGGATTTTGTCTGATGAAATCTGGGCTGCGGGTTCTTTGTGGATTATTATGACTCATTACATGACTCTTTTGATTGGATGGCTATGACCATACCTAAGTCTACTTTTTGATCCTTATTTTGTTGGATGGTTGCGTCCATACCTTGGATCTTGGTTTTTGTACACTTTATTATGAATGGATGCACTGATACCACATATCATATATCAGAGATATCAGTTGTATTTGTACTCGTAGGTCTTCCGACAACAGTGTTTTCAGTTGAACTCATTCTCATAAAGCATTTCACCCCTCCCTCTCTCCCGAGCCTCATGATTTAGGGGGCATCTGTTACATAGCATTTTTTCACCGTCCCTGCAATCCCTCATCACATACATTGGAGGACTATTACCGTGACCTGTGAACAGTAAAATGTCCTAAAAACACCTTGATGGCATCCTTCTGCAAAAGGGAAAGAATTCTCCTAAAGAACATTTCCTCAGAAAATCACTAAAAACATATGTTTGGGCATTGGTGCAAGAAGCTAGTTCATCACTCGTGCATAACTGGGAAATTTACACTAAGCCCGCACCACCTGGCGCTCTCTCCCTATGTATTGCCCACGCCAAGACTATTTGGGATTTTTTTTTTAAATAAAAGGCGGAAGTTTGGTTCTAACAACTTAAGAATGAATCATCAAAAAAAGGTTGGATTGTTTGGCTTCGGATCTCCCTGTTTAGGAAGTGGTTTTCCACTTCTCATGGAACCTTCCTTAGAGATAGGACTCTCCCCTCATGATTATAGGGATCCTAACTTCTCCTTCTCCCTCTATAAAAGCCTTCCCTCTCTATTTGCAACCTAGCTGAAAATTTGGGAAGAAAACTATAGTTGAGTGACTATTGAGAGCAGAGCCAAGGAGAACCCCGTAAGAGAGAGAGCCTTGTCTAAATTCCTAACAAGCTGTGTCAGACATGCTCTGCTGGAAGCCCTGCCAAAGGAAGAACGTGACGTCAGAACTCAGTTGTAATATTTCTTTCATATTTTAATATATGCTCGACTATGTTATTGGTTCCATCGTTGTATTGCTTATTTGTGTAATGCAATTTGATTCAATCTTTTCCAACTGATTGATAGTTACATGTTTGAATTATTACATTGTATGTTTTCTCTTTTCTCTGCATATGTATAGGTGTCCAAACGTGGTGAGTGAAAGGATTGTGATCTGTCGAGCTAGGAACAGGAAGCAGCACTTCTTCTTCGACAATAGCAGCATAGGACTTGAGGTAAGCTATCCATTGTAGCTTTGTCTTTTGTAACTAGGAATCGATATCGTGGCATGTTTTGTTTATTCTAGACCCACTCTAGGGCTAGTGGGATCGCCTCTGTCCGCAGAGGGGATTTACCTCACCAACATGGAGCTCTAGGATCTAAAGAAGGGAAAGGTGGTTCACTCTGATATAAGGTCCGAAGTCTAGTGTATCAAGTGCAAAGCATAGAGTCCCTATAAAGAAAAAATGCTCTGTTTATAGGGAATATTTGAATGTTTGGATACCGAGTCCATTGAAGCTTGGATCGAGCACAGGGCCAAGTGTAGGGCCCCATGTATGGTGTAGCTTATGCAAAGTTGCAGGCCAACATTCCATGGACTATTTTGACCTTTTGAAAAATTTCATCATATCGTCGAAGCAATTTTTCTACAATTTATTCAACTCAGTTGAGAATTATGAGAAACATTGTAAGAGTTATGATTTAATGATGCAAAACAGTCCTAATGCATATCGAATGCAGGAAGAAGGCCACAAAGTTTCAAGTTCGTCGACTGTGTGAGGAGGTTTCCTAGGCCTAGGGCATGGCTGAGGAGGAAGCGCAGGTCACGGATGAGGCTAGATGATGTCTTACAATTACAGGAAAGCTATACATTTTTCTAGGACTGTCAAAATCCTACTTCGACTTCTTTAAGTATTGTCAAGAATTTGGTCATGAAATCGAAAATTGTCCCATTTTCTAGCTAAAATGCAGGAGAAGCGCAACCAGTAGTCATCTCATAATATAAAAATGATGAGGGTTGAACTGTTCCAGGCATATTGAAGCACTAACATAGTAACGTGCAGTGGTGTGAATAGTGGAGGAGACCGTGGAGAAGGAACAAATCCTGTGATGGAGACCTGGGTAAGGAAATTTGAAGATAAGAATGTTGGATTTAATGTGCAGCATGAGAAAGAAAAATTAATGGAAGCAAGGAAGATGTTTATGACCTCTAAAGCTTCACCACCTACCACGCAGAGATAGTTGTTTCCATTGGAGAACAAGCTTAAGGAGAATTCTAAAGTGAAGGAAGTTGATTTGACTATCTTGGCGTCCTTTTTGCAGACATGTATGAAGTTGCGAAGGGACTAGAGGGTTGTAGAAGGGTTTCAGGAGTTGATAGATAAATGTGCTGGAAAGGAAAGGTTGTAGCTATAACAACGTGCAATAAAAAAAGTATGCAATAACAAGAAGAGGACCAGCCAGGAGATGCGGTTGATTTCGTATATCATAGATTATGAGATGGATCAAGTTATTCTGCATCTAGGATCAGATGCCAACGTTTTTCCAAAGAATACATGGGAGAGGATGGTAATTCATAAGCTACAATGGTCACCAATTCAGCTAAGGATGGAAAATCAGGAGAAGATCATTCCTATGGGATGATTTTAGGGGATTAGCATAGATATTGACGGAGCTAGTGTATTGGTTGACTTCAAAGTGATTGAGACCGTTGATGACAATAATCCATATCCTGTGTTGTTGGGATTTGACTGGGATTATGACATGGATTCTATAATCAACGTGAAGAAGAGGCAAATGATATTTGAGAAGAATGGTACCCATGTTATTGTGCCATTAGATCCATCCAAAGGTGTGTGCTATACCGAGCTTGTCCAGCATGAGTACGGGGATGTTGAGATTGATCAGATATATAAGCTTACTGTGTAGGATGAAGATTGGATTAATCCCACTATCGATCGTAGAATATTTTGGGAGTGTGACCGTTCGTGCATTTCAAATTCTAATGAAGAGTTGGAGCATTGGAAAAATCTTTTGCATGAAGTAACCACTAAATATTGTAACAGAGTTACCAAATCTCTGTATTGTGTTAGGTCGGAAGCGCGCAACTTACCTTTTTACAGTGGGACAGGGAATGTTGTCTTATTTTTGGAGGAATTTGAGAAGAAGGTGCCTGAGGACCAGAGATACGAAGCTTTGGACTTTGCATTGAGGTATACCCTAGCCCGATGGCGGGGCGTGCACATGATAAATTTCAGAGGATGGAAGGAGTTTTTCAAGATGATAAGTCTGAAATTTGGTCAGGTTGATATGAAGATCATGGAGAAATATGATTGTCAGAAGTATCCTCATGATCACTTTTCTTGATTGGCTAAATCTTGGGCATAGAACCTCAAACAAAATGGGTGCACATGTTTTTTCATTCTTTGGATACGATACCTCAGCAATGGTATCTTGAAATAGGGTTTTGTCATGGAACCATGGATTGGGATGAGATTATAGATGGGTTCCTATTAACATATAGCTTCGTTGATGGTTAGGAGTGTATTAATGAGGCCCTTCAAGACATTAAGGTAGGAGTATTTCACATTATTAAGGAGCCAAGAAATCTAGTACCACCCGACTGGGCTACGCAGTTGGCACAAGCCCGTGAATGCTACAATGTGATCATAGAGGAAGGAGAGGATGATCCACGTGACATTCATATCCCTGAGCCTTAAGGATAGCACGTGGTTGTAGGGCCCGATATAGAAATGTGGGATGTAGCACCACCGGTCAGGATGCAACAAGTCAGCACCGGCTTAGAGGCGGAGCCTAAATTTGCCAAGATAGGGGACTATTGTGATGATGACACAGTCAACAAGGTTACTAAGATGCTACATGAATATCCGGACATGTTCCCTACAAAATTCTTGTAATTAAAAGGCATTGTGGGAGATCCATGATTAATGCACATCACTTTGAAGCCTGATGTGAAGCTATTCAAGTAGTGCTCACCTCGACTAAACTCAAAGTATAAGGAGAAAGTGAGGGAAGAACTCAACAAAATTCTTGATGCTGGCATCATTGAACCAGTCGAGGAGTATGAGTGGGTTATCCCTAGGGTGGTATAGGAGAAGAAGACTAAAGTAAAGATAAGGATCTATGTTGATATTCACAATATGAATGATGCATGTGTCCTTGGTCTATTTCCCACACCATTCACAGATGAAGTATTGGAAAATTTTGGTGGGAAGGACATACTCATTTATGGATGGATTCTCTGGGTATCATCAAATCAAGATTGCGTCAAAAGACAAGAGCAAGACCACATTTTCTACTAAGTGGGGGTCCTTTTAGTACACATTCATGCTATTTGGGTTGAAGAATGCGCTAGCTATATTTTCTAGGGTTGTTGTATTATCTTTCAAAGAATATGTCCACAACTTCTTGTAAGTATATTTTGATGACTAGACAGTCTTTGGCCTATTAAAGAAGCATGTCTCTAGTTTGCGCTTGATCCTAGATACCCACATGAAGTGTCAGATTTCCTTCAACCTGAAGAAGTGCATTTTTTGCGTACCATATGGTATTTTTTTGGGACACATTGTGTGAAAACAGGGATTGGTGGTAGACCCTACAAATATTTCCATGATTATCAATTTGGAACCCCTAACAAATTTAAAACAGCTACGCATGACACTCAAACATATAAGATATTACAGGAAGTTCATTAAGGCATATGTGTAGATTACTGTGCCAATGGATAAGTTATTGAAGAAGGATGTAAAGTTATATTGGTATGAAAATTTCAGAAGAGTCTCGATATACTAAAGGAAAAAATGGTGATTATGCCTACTCTTGTCTTCCCCAATTGGAAGAAGATATTTCATGTACATGTCGATGCATCTTGCATAGCCCTAGGAGTTGTGTTAGCACATCTTGGTGAAGGAGATATTGATCATCCTGTAGAATTTGCAAGTAGAAATTTGTCAAAATTAGGGAGGAACTTCTCCACCATAGAGTGTGAAGGGTTTCAAACGGTATATGCGCTACAAAAATACATGCACTATCTATTGGGGGCGCACTTCAAAATGTTCACATATCATTATGCTTTGAGGTACCCATTCAATAACCTTGTGTTGGGGGGGAATATTTTCCAATGGTTGCTATTGTTACAAGAATATGATTTGGAGGTAATTGTCAAGCCAAGTCATTTGAATGTTGGACCAGACCATCTATCCAGAATTGAGATGGGGGAGGAACCAAAAAATCCTGAGGAATTATTATCTGATGCATAGGTGTTCTCTATCAAGGTTGCATATGAGAACTTCCTAGATATCATTCAATTTCTGTCAATGGGAATCACACTTGTGGAATAAACTACGCAGCAGAAGAAAGAGTTGGTCGTAAGGGTGGAAAATTTTACTCTGATTGTAGGAAACCTGTATAAAATGGGGGTTGATGAAATTCTTCAAAGATATGTTCTTGAGCACGAACGACATATAATATTGGTTGAAGCACATGGTGGAGACGTTGGAGGTCAATACGTAGGAAAATATACTACGTAGAAGATTATGCGCACCAGATTATGGTGGCCTATGGTACATAAATATTTGAAGGAGTATTGTAGCACATGTGATGTTTTTCAGAGGACTTGAATATTGTCACAAAGAGATGAAATGGCGTTGCATCCCCAAGTCACGTTGTAAGATTTCGATAAATGGGTGATTGACTTTGTAGGACCAATCGATCCTTCGGGAAAGAAAACATGTGTGTGGTACATTATTAATGTGACTAATTACCTCACTTGATGGGTTGAGGCTCAACCAGTAAAGAATTTTACTACAGACACGACATTGAAATTCATTTTTGAGCATAGTTTGTCACAATTTGGTTGTCCGAAAATTTTGATGAGCGACCGAGGTATGCATTTCCTGAATATCACTATCGAGGCCTTGACTAAATAATTCCAATTTGGTCACCACAAGAGTACGCCATACCACCCCCAGGTGAATGGCACAGTATAATATTTCAACAAAATCTTGGAGAATGTGCTAACAAAAGTATACAACATTAATAGAAATGACTGGGATCTACGCATTCCTGTTGTGTTATGGGCCTATAGAATTACTTGTATGAAGCAGATAGGTCAAACCCCCTTTCGACTACTGTATGGCTAGGAAGTAGTGATGCCAATGGAGTACATTGTACCTAGTCTTCACATCGTAGTAGTGACATATATGGAAAATAACAAAATTATCAACCAGATATTAACGCAACTGCTTAAGTTGGAAGAGGATCGGTTCATCGTTGGATTTCATCAGTAGGTTCAAAAGGGAAGAGAGAAATTATGGCATAATCTACACATTAAGAAAAATACGTTCAAAGATGGGGATCTAGTGTTTTTGTATGACAACAAGTTTGAAAATTTCCCACAAAAACTACAAATGCATTGGCTAGGTCCGTATATTATCCTAGAGGTGACATAAGGAGGCACCGTCTAGCTCGCCAAGTTGAATGGTAAATTGTTCCCTAGTTTTATTAATGGTATTCGCTTAAATTTATACAAAGACGACTCCTTCCCTGATAGTTTTCAATGACTGTATGGTCAACATAGAGTCTTGATGCTCTTCGCGGTTGGTCAAGGGCATCAAAATTTAGCTAGGTTGCAAACACAAGCAAGCGTGAATCAAGAGAGTGGGCTTTAGGAGAGCATGGCTCAAGTGAGAAAGGTTCCAAAAAGTAGAAGAAAAGTAGTGCGTCAAAGCATTTCCCCAGTTGAAGGATTCCTTAAGCGGCATCAAAGCAAAGATAGATGGCACACCAGATTTGTGACTTGGGATGAGTCACAGTTTTGTGTTGGGGGAATATTGGAGCTTGAATCCCCGTAAAGTAAGCAAGCAAGGAAAGACTTCACAGATCAAGGAGCGAATCACACAACGTGGAGTCTTTTTGAGTCATAGGGGCTTTGGGGTGGGTCAAATCCCCTTATAATGTAATCAGATGGAATATTTGGTGAACTTTGGAATCCACCCATGGTTTTAGACCATGGTATTATAAAGCCCAAATCTATATAAGGAATCTAGATAGAAGTCAAAAGGCAATAGATGAAGGGTTTGAATGATGCATTTAGATGTAAGATTGTTTTGAGTCAGAGACTATTTTTGCGTTAGAGGAAAATGCTCCTACAAATATGTCCACAGAGATATTATAAAGTTTACAACTGTGTGTGCAGTCCCCTACAGTTGTGTGCGCAAGGTGGAAAGTGAATGTATGAGAAGGATATAGCTATTAATGAAATAATTGTTGAGAAATATCTGAGTTATATTGATGTGTTTTTCTTTTACTTATTGTTTCTGAATATTTATGCTGAAAAAGGGTTTTTATCTGTAACTCAGTAGTGTAGTCCTATTTATGATTATTTAATTTATTTAATGAAAGAATAAGTAAGATCGTGCATCCTGTGAGTAAGTTTAGCCTGCAAAGCTCCGTTAAGAAGGAAAATCACTAAATCCATAGTCCAGTGTCCCTCTGGATATAGAAACCTGGTTCTAGCATCCCCTTATATTTCCTCGCATAATATTTCAATCTACTCAAGAAAATCATTTCCGAAAGGGTCGGTATTAGTGGGTTTTGTTGGACTGCACAGTCACATTAAACCTAGGTCTAGACCCCATCAAGCTAACAACAAATGGATAATGAAGGAGAATTCTAACCAGAACCTTAGTGCATATTGCAGTGGAAGCAGCTCATGCTCAGGAACAGATCCTTTGAGCAGGTTAAAGTGCAGTGAAATAACTTTAGACCCAATGAAGTTACATGGGAGATGGTAGATCAGATGCGAACCATGTATCCTTCATTGCTTGTCAGTTGAGGCAAAGCAGTTTTGGTTTGATTTTTGGTATATGTTTGGCATATGTTTTGGTGATTTTTTCATATATGTACTTATGTATATGGATGTAAATACCACCATGAGCTAATTTATAAAGCTCCAATAAGCGGTTTGGATGTTATATGTTCATGTTATCATGCTTTCTTCTTTTGAGCAGGTTACTCATTTTAAATATTACATCGATCTAATTTATAAAGCTCCGTGAGAAGTATGCTTTCTTTCCGGTGGTTTTTCTAAGGTGTAGGTGTGGTTTAACACTATGTAAGGTGTTCCCTAATGGGGAGGGTTCTGAAACAAACTGAGAAAAAGTTCATATAATAAAGCTAATAAAGGAAAAAATAAGACTGCGGTTAAGGGACACTTATTCCAAGTTGAATGTTGGTTAAATATATAATAGTGGGAATCACCAGATATGATTTTATGGCTAAGTAAAATTGGCAAAGGCAATGGCTAAGGCATTAAAGAGGAAAAAAGTATTGTTGGCACATTTATTTATGAAAATAATGGAAATTAGGAGAAAAGGAAGGTTAAAGGTCACAGGTTGCATGTGAGGAGGAAAATAAAGGAAAATAATGGAAAATGAAGAAAATAGAGGCCTCATTGATAAAAAGGATTCTGAGGATGAGCATTTATTAGTTCATTTTTGAAGCTCTCTCGTTATTCTCTCTCTCTCTCACTCTCTTGGACACTTAGAGTTTTCTTGGAGCATTTCAACATGGGCCAAGAAGGAGGAAAGAAACCAAAGGAAGGACAATGAAAGGAAAGGAAATGAAGGATCAACCAAGGAAGAGTAGGATCTAGCAGCTTCAATAGGAATACTTTTAGGTAACCTATTGCATGTGTGATTTCCTAGCTGGTTTAGATATGCATGGCTTATGCATTATGGTATTTGGTTCTCTTGTTGTCGGTGGCATGGTTTTGTCAGGTTTTGATATTGAATTTATGCCTTGCCTTGCCTTTTTCTGGATGCCGTAGTGTGTTGGTATTTTGATCTCAGTTTTGAGCTTTGAAATTTCCAAATGGAATTTGAAATCCGAGACAGAGGTGGTCTCAAGGAAAATTCCCAAATGCCTAGGAATCCCTTGACCGATTTTGGCTAGATACACGGTAAATCTTGAGGGTGGTGTCTCAATTTAGGGCCTAGTGATCCAGGGTTGGATTGCGATAAAGCCTTAGAGACAGGGAGACATGAAATTCCTCAAGGATAGTGATGGATTCCTTATGGCATTCCAAGTTCGGTTCAATTTTGTGATCGTAGCACTAGTTTTTGGTGTGATCACGGTATGGTGAGGGTGGAGGTGGTTTAACCTCTGGACTCCCTTAGTTGGTTTTCTATTGGTTTATCCATGAGATCCCACATTCATGCATCGAATATGGTATGGGGGTGACTGGCTGAAGAGAGATTTTTCTCAGCCATGTCTATAGTCAGGTGGTACGTGGAAGTCCCGAACCTGGTCGATTATTTCCTATGTTTAATGGAAGCTAAGTTCTCTTTCTTTTATAATTATTAATGTGTGGATTTAGTGGTTGTTATCTCACTGTAATTTCCATTTTTTATGTTGGTTATTATAATTTTTAAATGATTGGTTCATATCATGGTTATTTCATGTATTTACTTGTAATTATTAAAATAATGGATGCAAGACATAATTGATGTCATATATGTTCAAGGAAGAGGGTGGTGATCCTTGTTGTAATTTTTCATAAGATTTTCCAGTCATTCATGCTCTATCTTGCATCCTAGACCTATATATTTCATTAATACCAATTGTTTGATAGAATTCCAGTCCCAGTTGGGGATGTTCAAGCCTAGTCCTGGAATAATTTTTTGGTCATTTGGAATTGTCTCCATGTGTTTGATGATTTTTGAAAGCTACAGGGAGTTCTAAGAAGAGTCCAGGATTCTTGGCTTAAAAAGTGCCTTAAATCCCACGGAAGCAGGCACATTTCTGGGAAATTGAGTCCCGGGATGCATGCATGCCCATTGTTGGCGCTGGAATCAACATTTGGACTACGGCAAGCACCTAACCAAACACATCGTAAAATATGAAGAAATTTAATGGTTTTTTTATGATATTGGTAGGTGGTACAAACTCTAATTCATTGAAAAGACATTTCAGTCAAATCCACATTTATACTAATGAGGGTATTGTAACCTGATGTGGTAGCAAGGTGCAAGTTTGTAGTCTATGAGGAGAGAAAATTGTGAGATGAGAAAAGAATCAGTAGATCTGTAAAATAGAAATCTACTGCATTTAGTAGAAATTCACAAAAGTAGCAGTTTGAGAATATTCCATTGAGAGAAAGCTATTTCTAGTTTCACAAGATTCTCACTGAAATATCATGAAGAATAACTATCATACGTGATTCTCTTCCACTTTTATAACATATATTTTATCAAGAATACTCACTGTGTGAGACTAACAAGAACTGATAAAACACATAACATGCTTAAGAGACTAATAAAAACACATAATAGTATGATGATTTTCAAATTAGAACTGGAAGAAAAGAGATATGGAAACACAAGTAAAGTAGATAATACACATAGCAAATTGGTAATAAGTCCTTAGTAGTATCATTCCATTTCATTCACAAAAAAAGATTACAGATCATATAAGTCAAAATTCTATAACCACCAACCAACCCTGACTTCATATCAATTTGGCATATATATACAAAATATGATACTCTCATCTTCCACAGAAAAAGGTAAATCTATTTCAAAATTCATTACAACCTTGTGCAAGAGGTGAGGCTTATCACTTTTTCTTAATTACAAAGTGCTACATTAAAAACAAGATAAACATCATGAAGGCGTCATGAAGGTTGTCACCCATAGATGGTTGTGTGAGGTGGCAGCCTATTCAAATAAAACTCTTTTGTTTTAGTGCTACTAATCTTAAGTAAAAAGTTTATAAACAGTGGGAATGACATGTGGTTATTTCCTATTAAATGTGCAAAACAGAAACATGATATTTCAGAGAAGGATGGATGTAAGACACCTGGAAGCATCCATTTCAACTAAATAACCTCTCCACTTCATCTGTTTAATTTCACCATCATGATTCAAAAAAAAAATTATCCCATTTCCATCACATGCTGATATTTCAAAATAATTTTTACTTTCGCAAAAAAGGTAGAAATAACCGGAAAACATGGAAAACTTACCCAATTTTTTTCTCCAAGTCAACCCTGTTCTTCATTAATTAAAGGTCTAGAATAGAAGCAAAGATTCTTATGGCTTATGCTTTAGTTACCCTTTTATCAAACCTCTTTTTCTATGCTTGGCTCTTTGACTCAGATTTCTTCTTCCTTTCAAGTGTGTCTTCTGGGCTTTCTTCAATGTTGATAATTTCATCCCTCAGTTTAGGATTGGAAATCAGCTTTCTATTTAGCCTAATTTTGTTTCTTGGTCTAGTATGAGTTTTTTTGACATAGGGATTAGGGATGAATTTGGACCTCTTTCCTCCATGTATAAATTTACTAGACTCTGCCTCCTCATCTTCTAACTCTATGTACTCAGGATCACTACTGTCTTCAAATGAGGAATAGGAATGTATCTCATTTTTCTTCCTCTTCTTGATAAAATAAAAAATGAAGGATACTAATCTAGCCAAGGTAGGCTCTTCTTCTATGGTAGGATTTGTCATTTTTTTTTTCCTTTCTTGAGAGAAAGCAAAACTTGTGAGAGGGTGGACTCAGTGAGAGATGTGCCACTGTTTGGCTGCACTTGATGAGATGACTTAGGAATCTGGCTTGAACTTTTCATACTAGGGTTGAATTCCACTGGTGAGAAAACAAGGTTAAGTGCAAGAAGACCAAGGTTGACTTCCACTGGTTCTTCTGCAATTAAAAGTTTCTTCTTAGGCTAGCTTTGTGAAGAGGAGGCAATTTGTTCTTTATTCTTTGACATAGGCTTCTTAGGAGAAGATAGTGAACTATGTGAAACAGGGGTAGCATTGGTTTTCTTATTAATTTCTTTCTTATTTGGCCTCCCTATCTTTCTTCTAGAATTAATACTGCCAAACCCTTCCTCTCTTAAGAACCTATCCCTAGTAGTTATCTTCTTTCTAAGATGATAGAGAACTAAAATTTTAATTACTGTGATACAAATTATGCAAAGAGTAGTTTTCAATTTTCTTTAGCTTGAGGGACATTTTAAGTAGAGATTTATACAGAAAATAGGGTAGGTTCTGAGGGTTTTCTCCTGAGATGTGGGCCTAAAATCTCAACTGATAACGATGAACAGAAGAAAACCTCCCTTCGCATGTGATGTATTTCTAGACTGAGGTAATAACATGCTACCACTCAGCTTTAAAACAAGAAATATGAGTAGTTGAATTCCATTTCATATGAGCATATTCAAGCTTAAGGTAAGAACTTACTTCTTGAGGCAGCGCTTTGCTTTTAAACCAATATTCACTGATTACAGAAGACTGGGTTGCATAGGCTATGATAACCTTGGAAATATTGGATGTTTTGCTACCTAACCTGACATTTTCACCATCGAAAGACTCAGTGAAATCTTGAGTCAGTGCCACGTTCTCCCCAAAAAAATTATGGAGGAATTTATACCAACCTGCAGATTTGAATTATGATTTTGTCCTTGCATCAACAAATCTTGTGGTAGTGGTCTCTGTTTACCTATAGCCTCTTTATTGAGATAACCAAAATCTCAGTGAAATAGTTGTGCTTTTCACTGTGTGGAATATATGACTTTTATTTCTGAGAAATAATTTCCCTTTACTGCATTACTGTTTTGACAATGAATTTGCAACAAAGGTAGCTATTATTCCAGACCATATGACTACAACTTTATTACCAAAACAACGACTAACCTTCAACACTAACATAATTCAAAATAGATATTTTAACTTATTTTAGGACTATAAAACACTATGACACATATTCACTTAAAAATACCTTGATATTGGAACTCTCTTTAACTTTTATTGGAAATGACTCAAACTTTTGACATGGACTAAGACACAATAAAAATTTGAAAACAATGACACAATGGTGATTACACCATTAAATTTTTTAGTGCTAAAAGTGGCTCCTATTGGGGATGAAGTCCTCCTTGTGAGGTTTCAAGGACTATAGACTCAGTGCCTCAAAAAATCTTGAAACTAAGAAGACTTCTTGAAAATAAAGACTAGGATTGACCATTGACATATTGGACTCAAGACTAACCATATATACGGACATATGAACCATTGGTCATGGAGTCACACTGGATATTTACAATGGAGTGACTCAACTGACTTAACAAATAAAGAACTTCTTAAGAAACTGACCATTGACTGGGCCTCTAGTCAACTGATCATCATCCAAATGTTTGAGCAGAAAAGTATTATTCTCCAAAACTTCAGCAATTCTAAATGGCCCAAACCACAGATTGTCGAACTTACCATGCTTTCCATGGTCTTCTCTCCTAACATCTCAATGCAGCACAAAATCATTCTCCTAAAACAACTATTTATTTTCTCTTTTCTAAAAAAAAACATATTTGACTTTAGCCTGATATTTATAAACTTTTTCCAGCAATTATTCTCTGATTTGGTGTGCCTCTATCAACTCTAGCATTCTCCTTTGGACTGGGTTTTCATGATCAACTTCATCTTGTAGGAACTTCATGACAGGAAGAGCTAATTGCAAAGGAATTACAACATAAATACCACATACAAGCTGAAATGGAGACATTCCAATTGATTTTTTACCACTTACTCTATCTACCCACAGAGCATGTATAAGCTGAGTGTCCCAATTCCTCTTATTTTCAAGCATCATTTTTTAATAATCCTTACCTAACATTTATTAGATGACTCGGCCAATCCATTACCTTGATGGTAATAAGGTGTGGAATGAGTCAATTCAATCCCACGTTGCTGACAAAAGTTGTACATCTTAGCAGACTTAAAGGCAATTGCATTATTAGTTACTAATTTCTGTGGACAACCAAATCTTGACATAATATTTTCCAACAGAAATTTGATAATTAGCGTATTAGTAACATTCCTGGTTGGTACAACTTCAATCTATTTAGTGAAATAGTCTGTAGCTATGAGTATCCATCTATGTTGTCTTGATGAAGGTGGATGAATTTCATCGATGAATTCCAGCCCCCACTACTGGAAAGGAATATCTACTGAAATAGGAATGAGAGGAAATGGTAACAATTTATGTTTACCAACAAATTTCTGACATTCGACACAGCACTTGACTTTGGAAAATACATCAGAGAAAAGCGTTGGCCAATAATATCCATCTCTTAAGATTTTGTTTGCAGTGGCTCTCAAATACAAATTCCCTCCACACACTCTTGCATGTATCTCTGTCATAATCTCCTTTGATTATGCTTCATCTACACATCTTAACAAGACTCCAACAGGATCCTTCCATTAAAGATGGTCTTCCAAAATGCAATACTTCATAGCTCTCAATTTAAAATCTCTTCTTTTAGACTTCTCCATTTCAGGTGGAAAGTTGAAATTTAACAAGAAGTAAACTATATCCTTGTACCAATCCGAATTAAATATTTCAGGATAATTAGCAATACCTTCTCCATCTTCTCCTTCAGCTGCCTCTACATTTAGATTTAAAGCTTTGCATTTAGATTCAGCCATCAAGCGAGCCAAGCTCTTGCCCTTTATCTATACATTTGGTTTGATTTCAACATCAAATTCTAGAATTTTGGTCAACCATCGTCCCCTCCTTCTATCTGTATCTAGCTGCAGCAACACATATTTAACAGTGATATTGGGCACAAAAGAAATTATTTTTTAATGCAACACAGAAACTCAAAAAGACTTCAAAGCCTTAACTAGTGCATATGCTTGTTTTTCAATCAAGTTGTACTTTAATTTAGCATCCTTTAAAGCACGATTGAAAAATGAAATTGGCTACTCCAAACCCTCCTTGTTCTTCTATAGTAAGATACCTACAATTTTTTCTTCTGAAGCATATGAAAAAATCATAAAATCCTTTTCAAAATCAGGACTAATCAAAACTAGTGCTTCAGTCAAGGCAGACTTAATTGTTGAAAAATAATTATTTGCTTCATCTCACCACTTAAATTCTGCATCTTTTTTCAGCAATACATTTATATGTTTGATCATCTCTGTAAAGTTAGGAACAAAACGCCTTAGAAAATTGATTTTCCCTAAAAATGACTGCAATTCCTTTTCATTTCTTGGCAAACCAATCTTTTGAATATCTTCTAAACTTCCTGGATCAATACAAATGCCACTTCCTGTTACAATATGTCCCAATAACTTACCTTCTTGGACAACAAAAGATAACTGTTTGGGTTTAAGGACAAACCAAACATTCTGCATTTGTTAAAAACTTGTTTCAAATGTTTCAAGTGATCTTCATCAAATTTTTAATATATTGTGATGTCATCCAAATATATGACCAAAAATCTGTCCTTTTCTCCCACAAAGTCAATATCCATTGCCCTTTGAAAGGTTTCACTTGCATTCATCAAACCAAATGGAATTTTTTTGTACATGAATGTGCCCCAAGGTGTGGTAAATGTTGTCTTTTCTCTGTCTTGCCTGTCAACTAAAATCTTATTATAACCTGAAAATACATCAATTATTGATATTCTTCTAGATCCTACAACCTTCTGCAAGATATAATCCATATTTGGGAAGTGAATGGTTATCTTTGAATGAACACCGGTTCAGGTTGCGAAAATCGACACAAATCCTTATCTCTCCATTCTTATTCTGAACCAGGACTATATTAGCTACCCAGTTAGAAAATCTCAAAGGAAGAATTATCTTTGCTTCCCATAATTTTCTGATTTCTTTCTCAATGATTGGGAGCAGCATGGGATTGATGTGTCTGTTTTTTTGTGCTACAGGCTTTGCATCTGTTTTCAAAGGGACCTTGACCTCCATTATGCTCTTATCATAAGTTTTCAAGTCACTATAAGACCATGCAAAAATATCAGCACATTCCTTCAACAGTTTGATATATTTTGTTCGGGTTTCCAAAGGAAGGAATTTGGACACTTTGACTAATCTTGGATGGTATTTTGTACCAATGTTACATTCTAGTGTACTCTCTCCATCAACTTTAATTCCAGGCTTGAGAAAAACATCATTATTATGAAACAGTCTTTCTAAAGGAACTAAACCCTTAGGAATAAAGCTAGTTTCAGATCTATAATTTTTTTCCCAGGCATAGTTTTCTTAAAAGGGTTGATATTTTGGTTTCAACACTTCCCTACTCATCATCAATTTGTATGTCTGCAAAATCTTCTACACACTCTAAAAAATTTTGAATCTCCCTGTCATCCTCAAATACTTGCCAGTGCTTGATGTTATCAGGAATTGAAGGTCTCTTTTTTATTTGAATATCATAGGTTGTCTTGACATCTAAAGGAACTTTGAAATTACTAGCAGCAATTGCTAGTGAATCAACAATTTGATTTTCTTCTCTAGTGACAAAATTTATATTAAATGCTGAAAATTAATGCTCAATCAATTCCCGGACTTCATTCCTATAGTTCTTCAATTTGGAATTTTTTACTTGGTAATTTTTTCTCACATGTTTAATCACCAAAGGCAATTATTTTCTCTGCTCCCAAATCTTTCGTTGCCTTCATACCCAGCACAAGTGCTTCATACTCAGAACTATTGTTAGTGGTAGAAAATTGCAATTTGTATGATATGTTTACCTCCTACTGAGTAGGAGAAATGAGGACTACACTGACTCCTGATCCTTCTCTTGAAGAGGCTCTGTCAAAGTATAATTTCCAAATCTTTCCTCCTTCTAAATGCTGCTCATTTTCACCTTGAAAGTGTTGTTTTTCACTTCATTTAGGTTGGAAATCATTGTCATCTGCAGCAGGGTGCAGAATTGATGACCCCAACTCCTTTTCTTCAGTATATATGGGATTTTTTGTCGGATTGTGTTGATCACTAATGATGTAGGCCATTTGAGTTTCCCTGTGTAGCCTTCTGAATTCCCCTCCAAATATTGGGATGGTAGCATATGACATGTCCATCTGAAGGGTACCTACTAATTTCTTAGACCAAGATCTGGAAAGTAACATCCCAAATCTAGAAGGAATGTCGGCAACCACAATGTCCATCACTAAACTCTTCATAGGAAGCTGGGTAAGGGAAACAACCAAATCCTTAATCACTCCTAGACACTTGACTTTTTTTAAGTCAAAGGTGTAAAGGTCATGGTATTGCTTGGTGATCTCTAGTCCCAATTCATCCATCACTTTCTTTGGCATGAGATTGTGGGAAGCTCCAGAATCTAACATAAAATTATGTAGCAATTTTTCATGTATGTTAAGTGATAGGTAGAAAGGTGGTGAATTATCATAATTTTGTTCTTGGACATGGCAGCCTAGATAAATAGTGGTATGCTCATCCTCAAGGTTGACTAAATCAAGAGTGAGAGAAGGTTGTAGCATACTTTTGAAGGACTCTTTATATGCTGGATTTTTCAGTAATTCGAGGAGTGGAACTAGAATTTTTATTTTATTCAATTCAGATTTGAAACTGAAATAAATTGGAACTGATTCCTTATTTTCTGCGGTAATTTTGACCATTGGAGTATAATTTTGAGGTGGACGAACCTCATTTACCTTGGTCTTCTGTTCATCAGCTTGTTAATCTAAATCTAATTTTTGTTGAGGCTGTTGAATAGGACCTTTGGATCTCAAAGGGTAATTTCTGTTTTGAACTTCTTGTTGTTTTTTATCATTTTGTGCATAAATTTTAGCATTCATATCATCAGAAAACAAACAAATTCTTGATTTATCTTCATATTCCTGCAATGTCAAACATGTTGACTGTGAAATCTCTCCCACGAGATTTATTTCTTCATTTTATTCTTCATTTCCTTGTTGTTCTTCTTTAGCAAAATTGTTCAAAGGAGGCTGAACATTTTGGTCATAAGCATTCCTCCTTGGGTGTTGTAGAATTTGTTGAGGCTGAAAAGGCCTCCTGAAGGGAGCCTGGTTTCTATTAGCTTCGTTTTGATTGGATCTAGTAGCTGGTTTATTTTCTACCTCTAATTTTGACATCTTAGAGGAAAGTTCCTTGATCAAATTGGACATTTAATCGATCTTTTCTTATCTGAAAGAGATTTAGAAGAAGAAATCTTTTCTTCTTTCATCTTCTTTTTATCTTTTCCTACCTTTTCTTCCTCCATTTTTAATTTATTTGAAGCCATGAGATTAGACTGCACTCCAATTGCATCCTCTTGCATATTTGTTAGTGTATGTGCTTTTTCATCCCTCAACCATAAGGCAAATTCAAAATCTAAAGCATTTTCAAAATTTATCATAGTCGTGGTTTCAGTTGGTTTAATTTGTTTAGGAATTTTCTGATAAATCGTTTTAAACCTTTTAGTAAAATCATCTAATTACTCGTCTTATTTCTTCTTTAGAGTTCCAAATTCTGTAAGATAATAAACATAGTCTTTCCTATCACCCTAATGCTTCACAAATATCTCTTCTAATTCATCGATTCTTGTTATTGAATTTGGAGCCAAACTTCTAAACCATTTTCGAGCTTCACCATCTAAGCTCTAAACAAATATTATTGACTAGACATCTTCATGTTCAATATTTTGATTGTCAGCATAACTATAGAAATCCACTAAATGTTCCTCAGCAGAAACTCCTTCTCCCTCCCAGTGTATTTTGCAATTTATTTTAAGAAATCTCCTTGAGGAAGTGGATTCAAGGGTTGAGGGAGAACAAGTGGCACATATCTCGCAGCCACTATATGCTGCATCCTTGTAAGGGCAGGCTAAGCCATATTTTTCTGATGTACAACTGATGTAGTTGCTTGAGAAATAGGAATAACAATTGGTGAAATACGATTATGATTTAGGACAACAGAAAATTGGGGGTCTTGAGCTGATTTTTCAGGCTTTGGAACTAAGAAGAGTGGGTTTTCAAAAATATGAACAGAGGATGTCTTGAATTATCCTTCAGTAGAAGAATCATAATCTAAAGTTGTCTCTTGAGGGGATGAAGTTAATTCAGCCTTATTTTGATGAGCAAGGAAATTGGATAAGTTAAAATTAATACCTTCAAGTACAGACTCTTCAAAAGGATGAGAGGAAGATGATCCAACAACTATATTTGGAGAAAAAGGAAAATACTCTTGCTGAGGTGTAATAAGATACTGGTATTAAGGATGAGTCTGAAGGAAATTTAAAATAGTATTGAAGTCTTCTTCAGTAAAAATATCCCTATCAAGGAAAGGTGCAATAACCAATACTTGTTCTAATTCCCCTTCATTCATCACAAACTCTTTTGAATTCTTTTCAAAACTCAAAAATTTGATTTCTTCTTCTTTGACTAGAACAGTACTTATTTCAGATTTACTAGGTGATGAGTAAGAAAAAATTTCAGTTGAACCTAGGTTAACAACATCCACTTTATTTTCTAGGGGAGTAGATTCAACTTGATATTTTTCAACAGAATATTTTGAAACAAAAACCTCTTTAGATTCTAAAGTAGATAAAGGTACCTTTTGCTTTGGAACGTACATTTTGTGTACCTTCTTCACTGACTTAGATGTGGCTTCAACTGATCTCTGTTTTCCTTTAGCATCTTTGATGATTTTCTCTGGGTTAGAAACTTGAGGCACAGTTGGAGATATTTGATTCCTCCTTGTAGAAGGAGGTCTTGAAACCTCTCTTCCTCTTTGTCGAGTCACTAGGTGAATAAATTTGCAGTCTTCTTCAGGTCACCAATTCTTTTTCACCATCAAGAACTGATTATCAGCAATTCATAACAATAAACTTGGGAGAATACTTCGTTACAAGGCCTTCGTCTCCTGGCAGATGCACCAAAAGATGTTGGCGTTGGAATTAGCACTCGGACTGCAACAAGTGCCTGACCACACACATCTTAAAATATAAATCAATTTAATGATTTTTTTATGAGATTGGTAGGTGGTACAAACTCTGATTCACTGAAAATATATTTTAGTCAAATCCAAAGCTATACTAATGAGGGTATTGTAACCTTATGTGGTAGCAAGGTGCAAGTTTGTAGTCTATGAGGAGAGGAAATTGTGAGATGAGAAAAGAATGAGTAGGTCTGTAAAATAGAATTCTACTGCATTTAGTAGAAATTCACAAAAGTAGCAATTTGACAATATTCCATTGAGAGAAAGCTATTTCTAGTCTGACAAGATTCTCACTGAAATATCATGAAAAATAACTATCACGAGAGATGCTCTTCCACTGTTATAACATATATTTTATCAGGAATTCTCACTGTGTGAGACTAACAAGAACTGATAAAACACATAACATGCTTAAGAGACTAATAAAAACACATAACAGTATGATGATTTTCAAATTGGAACTGGAAGAAAAGAGATATGGAAACACAAGTAAAGTAGACAATACACACAGCAAATTAGTAATAAGCCCTCAGTAGTATCATTCCATTTCATTCAAAAAAAGATTACAGATCATATAAGTCAAAATTATATAACCACCAACCAACCCTTACTTCATATCAGTTTGGCATATATATACAAAATATGATACTCTCATCTTCCACAGAAAAAGGTAAATCTGTTTCAAAAGACATTAAAACCTCGTGAAAGAGGTGAGGCTTATCCCTTAATCCTAATTACAAAGTGCTACATTAAAAAAAAGATAAACATCATGAAGGCATCATGAAGGTTGTCACCTAGAGATGGTTGTGTGATGTGGCAGCCAATTCGAAGACCTTTTTTTGTTTTAGTGCAACCAATCTTCAACAAAAAGTGTAAAAATAGTGGGAATGACATGTGGTTGTCTCCTATTAAATGTGCAAAATAGAAACATGATATTTTAGAGAAGGCTAGAGATAAGACACCTAGTAGCATCAATTTCAACTGAATAACCTCTCCATTTCATCTATTTAATGTCACCAATTCAAAAAAAAAAGTATCCCATTTCCATCACATGCTAATATTTCAAAATAATTTCTACTTTCATAGAAAATTAGCAATAACCAGAAAACATGGAACATTTACCCAAAAAATTTCTCCAAGTTAGCCATGTTCTTCATTTATCAGAGGTCCAAAATAGAAGCAAATATTCCTATGATTTCTTCTTTAGTTACCCTTTTATCAGACCTCTTTTTCTGTGCTTGGCTCTTTGACTGAGCTTTCTTCTTCCTTTCAAGTTTTTCTTTTGGGCTTTCTTCAATGTTGATAATTTCATCCCTCAATTTAGGATTGGCAATCAACTTGTTGTTTAGCGTGAGTTTTTTTCTTGGTCTAGTATGAGGCCTTTTGACATAGAGATTAGGGATGAATTTGGACCTCTTTCCTCCATGTATAAATTTACTAGACTCTACCTCCTCATCTTATGACTCTATGTACTCAGGATCACTACTGTCTTCAAATGAGGAATAGGAATGTATCTCATTTTTCTTCCTCTTCTTAATCGAAGAAAAAATGGAGGATACTAATTTATCCAAGGTAGCCTCTTCTTCTATGGTAGGCTCTGTCATTTTCTATTTTCCTTTCGTGAGAGAAAGAAAAACTTGTGAGAGGGTGGATTCAGTGAGAGATGTGCCATTGTTTGGCTGAACTTGATGATATGACTCAGGAATCTGGCTTGAACTTTTCATACTAGGGTTGACTTACACTAGTGATAAAACGGGCTTAGGTGCAAGAAGACCAGGGTTGAATTCCACTTATTCTTCTTCCATGAAAATTCTCTTCTTAGGCTAGCTTCGTGAAGAGGAGGAAATTTTCTATTTATTCTTTGACATAGGCTTCTTAGGAGAAGATAGTGAACTATGTAAAACAGGGCAGCACCAGTTTTCTCATGGATGTCTTTTTTCTTTGGCCTCCCTACCTTTCTTCTGGAATTAATACTACCAAACCCTTCCTCTCTTAAGAAACTATCCCAAGTAATTATCCTCTTTCTGAGATGATAAAGAACTAAAATTTTAATCAATCCTCTGTGATACAAATTATGCAAAGAGTAGTTTGGAATTTTTTGTAGCTTGAGGGACATTTTAAGAAGATATTTATACAGAAAATAGGGTAGGTTCAGAGTTTTTTCTCCTGAGATGTGGGCTAGAAATTTCAATTGATAACAATGAGCAGAAAAAAACCTCCCTTCGTATGTGATGGATTTTTGGACTGAGGTAATAACATGTTGCCACTCATATTTAAAACAAGAAATGTGAGCATTTGAATTCCATTTCATATGAGCATATTCGAGCTTAAGGTAAGAACTTACTTCTTCAAGCATCACTTTGCTTTTAAACCAACGTTCACTGGTTGTAGAAGACTAGGTTTCATAGGCTATGGTAGCCTCCTAAATGTTGAATGCTTTGCTGCCTAACTTGACCTTTTTTCCATTGAAAGACTCAGAAAAAGCTTGAACCAGTGCCATGTTCTCCCCAGAAAAATTATGGAGGAATTTATACCAACCTGTAAATTTGAATTGTGATTTTTCCCTTGCATCCACAAATTTTGTGCTAGTAGGCTTTGACCTATTTACATTTCCTCCTTTTCCCATTTTCCAACAGCTATAATTCTCCCAAATACAACTGTTGAACTATAGTTGCAATTTTATCCACAAAACCTGAGACTTCTTGCTTTGAAACCTGGGACTGCTTACTCGAGGATTGGTTTCTATTTACCTCTATCATACACAGAGGCCTCAGATTGAGTGATCACTAAGGTCTCTTCTCTAATTTCGTGCCTGAAATTATGACAAGGAGTAATGACACATTTTTTGAAACAATTCATAAACCAGTGCCAAGTCATCCCACTAAGCTTCACACTTCCACTTTATCATTACATGTGAGATTCTTCGTACCATGCTTTCTTCCTTGTATAAATATTGTTGCAGCACGAAACTGCATTTTAACATGCATTGCAGACGAAATTGTGGTTCTTGAGCCCCACGACCTGGTGACCAATGGGAAGTAATCGTACATCGCAACTTTCCTTCTTATCGCAAATAGGTTGCCCACAAGTTTAAAACTACACTGACAACGGCTAAACCATAAACTATGTGACATTGATATGCGATGATGTGCTACTCTAACACGTGCCCCCTCGCCTCATTGCATCACAAATAAATTAACATATCATTTGATTTCCTTAACATTAAACTTTAAAAACTACGATTTGTGAAATCACTCAATTTGCACTTTAATCTTCACCATTGATCTCGCCCAGATCTAACAGTCTTCCATGCTTTCCATTAGTCGCAACACAACTTATATTGTTTAGCTTTCAATGCCATCTCAGTCGTCGGTCTCTTCCCCTTTGGATATGTGATTGGATTATGGTCGTCCACTCATTTTGCATGCAGTTCTTCGCCATCGCTTCATTCCTTAGTCTAATTCTTGGCGAGCTTTCTTTAAAAATTCTTTGTTTCTCTTCTCTAGATCTCCCTCTCTGTTGGTCAATCTATTTTCTTCAGGCAACGCTTTTATTTTTAAATAAATCTAGTTGTAATATTGTCCGCGAAGCCTTAATTTTCTTGATTTGAAAACTGATTACCTATTTACATGTAGCCTCTTTATTGAGATAACCAAAATCTCTGTGAAATAGTTGTGCTTTTCACTGTGTGGAATATATGACTTTTATTTTTGATAAATAGCTGCCCTTTATTGCATTACTATTTTGCCCCTACACACCCTTGCCCATATCAAGCAAGCGTCTAGGGGTTTTCTTCATTAAACGTTAGTGGGACCTTGGGCCAAGTCAACTTGATGGCTGGGGTAGCCTCTGGGGGTCTTGTAGTGTTATGGTTTTCCACGTCGATTCCACTTCCTTAAAATTGTCAAGGAGGTTGAGTCTGCTCTTAACTTCTTCAAAATCATGTTTACCCCGGTTGGCCGGTTACTTAGGTATATGTGAGGGGAGGTGTATGTTACATAAATCTTGTTATTGAATTTGTGTTTATATATAGAGCACTAAGGATCAATGAAAATTTTAAGGATGGAAAATTATCTTGAAGTTTAAAAACATAGGTGAATCTCACTATTCCATAATATGCAACTAATAAAAGTTTATTGATGTTTTTGTAAACTTATTTAAATTTATAATTATTTCATATATATTTTCTATATAATGTTGGTGATTTTTAAGGTAAAATAATTTTATATTGTAAAAATTGGGCAAATCATTTTTATAAAAAAAGAAAATTGACGAATCATTTTTTTCGAAAAATCATGGAAAATTAGCCCACCTGGGAATATTAGCCCCTAAAATTTTTCATGTTGGGGATGATTTTCCTATAATGGGGTGGGGTATGTAACAACCCTTTTGGCTGCCCCCCTCATGTAAATATTATTATGTGCAATTTTCATTGTAAATAATTATGAAAATATGTAAAAATGATTGGGCTGAGGAGGGATGTGGATTCAGAACTATGAGGAGTTGAAGTTGCTTGGGAAACTACTAAACTCAGAATTATTCGTTTATTTTTCCACCTATATTATTGTTGAATTAATGACAAGATGGTACATACATTTAAAAATGGAGTATGGTCTCCTGGGAAAGGAGGAGGAACTCCTACTCTTATGGTACACGTTGGCAGGGTCAACACACAAAAGGAAATTGGTAGAAAATGATAAAAAGAGTGCAGACATGCAAGGAGAGGATGTTATTTTAACAATCATTGGAAATAATATGCAGGGGATGGAAATGAGAAGAAAAATTCCAACACGACATGAAAGAGAATATTTAATTATCACTTGAATAGCCTAGTGCAAAGAGAGAGGCACACTCAACAAAGGTGAAATAAAAATCAAGTGCTAGTTCAAGGGTTTGTAGGTGTGCATAACTGAAGGAAAAAGAAACATGGTGGTTGTTTAGTAGGAGGAGCCATATTCAGTTCTAGAAAATCCTATTGGGTTTTTAGGTGGAAACACCATGTGATCTATGGATTCCTGTGTGGTTTTATTGACTGGTTGGTGTACATTTCACTTGAGCACTTCACTCCTTAGGCTCTAAATCTGGCTTGGGGATGGTCAACTACAAGAAACAATTGTAGTGCAACTAATATACGGTTGGGTGGAGAGTTGAAGTCCCCCCCTCAATTGTTAGTAATTCCAAAATTAATAACATAGGTATTTATCCTTATATATATGGTGCCATGGATGACTAATGAGTAATCTTGAAACATCTAAGTAATAATGTCTGAGTTGTTATATATATATATGGTTGACTAGCTAACTTGTGTATCCATGGTAGATATGTGCTTCCTAAGCTATGTGGTTGCATCCTTATCAATTTAGTTGTGTATTTCCTAATAAATATATGATGGATGGTTTGGAAATCATTAGTAATTAAGTTGTTATTTCATATGGTTCATCATTTGATTTATTCCTAAGTTGGGTATATCATTGTTACAAACATGTTTGTGGGTCATCTCTTTGGTAGATTAGATTATGTGTTATGTGTATGGATTAGTTATACCTCTAAAATATTGTTGAGGTCTCTATTTGATTATAGTGACTATTTTTTTGATCTAGATTCATGCAATAATAAAATTAAATATATATTTAAATTGAAACATGGAACTTCAACAAAAACTGAACTTCAATCCATTAATAACAAATATTGAAAATTGTTTACATGCATAATGGAAATAAACTAGCTCGGGTGATGGTAGCTTATCTCTGAGAATAGATGTGATGGCTACGTGCCTTCTGAACTCTATTACAATGAGACTCGAAGACCTTTTTACTATTGAGAAACAATGGAAAATCCTAAAAATCCAAAAATCTAACCCTAGGAGACGAAGCGCTAAATATTTATGGGCCCCATTGGGGTTAGTTGGTACACCAAATCCCCAACGTCATAATTTTGGCATACAATATTCATTTGACGTTTACGATACCTTGTTAGAAAGATATATCTTAGGACTAAAACTTTCAACTACAAACCTTGTCACAAGTTGGAGGTTTTTCCGTTTTCCAAAAAAAATTATTGAGGGCCTCAAAATGGATCTAGAAGTTTAGGACCCAAAAAACTTCCAAAAATTGTAAATTTTGCTACAATTAAGGAAACTAAAAGAAATAGTTTTTTGGGTCCATGTGGAATAGGTGGGTGGCCACCAATATCCACCTAGATCAATCCTCCACCCTTAGGAAGCAATGGTCCCCATTGTGTTGAGTGCATCCATGATATGGGGAAACTTCTGTTGAACTTGGTCCCTAGTGAGCCACTCGCCCTAGTGCAAGAGTTGGCCATATTTGAAAACTTGATATAGTTGGATCCTCTATTTGTGAGTGTTCTTGATCTGTGTGTCCATGATATGATTAGTTGTGGCATGTTCAATGTAGTATTGGTTGAGCTTTGTTGGTGTCAACTTCTTAGCAATGTATGATATGTCCAACAATGGTGGAAAGTATGGCTGAAGGTTGTTCACATTGAATACGAGGTGAAAGCTAAGGAATGGGGGGATACTGAGCTCGAAAGTGTTGTCTCCCACAACCTTATTTATGGTGTAATGCTCATATTGGAGTTTTTGAAGCTTCTGATGGGCTCCAACAAGGCATTCTTTTCATAGATGTAACCAAACTTTTCCACCCACCTAAAACTTATGTGGCACCCAATGTTGAATCATGTCGTTGTTTGTACTTAGAATTGGATTTATCCAAGATGTCATGAACCTGCTGGAGGATGTGCTAAATGCACTCAATAAACCTGGTGGCTTTATTAGCTTCAAACTGAACATGTAAAGATTCTTCCTCTGTAGCTGCAAATGGAAGTGCAACAACAAGAGGACATAATGGTTGAAATCACAGGCCCACTTGAAATGGGTTATGGCCATTTGAGCTATGGATAGTTATGTTATAGTTTTGTTTCACATAGGAAGACTCTCATCCCATGTTCCTAGATGCTTAGAGTTGTACATGTGTAGTATGTGCACAATAATCTTGTTGACGACCTCTTTCTGGCCATCAATATAGGAGTGGAATGTAGTGGACTTGATGAGCTTGGTGTCCAACTAGGACCAAAGGCTCAACCAAAATGTGATTAGGAATATGCTATCACGTTCTGATATAATGGTCTGTGGGATCCAAAAATTTACCCACACTCATTCAAAGAATATTTTGGCAGTGGCTTCAGTTATGATACTCTTCTTACAGGAAACCAATATGGCCATCTTAGAAAATTTGTCGACGAACACAAATACACAGTTGTTTCCATGCTTGGTAGAAGGAAGGCTAAACATATATTCCATGGATATGGATTCCCTGGGCCGAAAAGGAGTAGGAAGAGGAGTATGCAGACTTTGATTCTTAATGGTTGACTTGGAGATGGCACAGGAAGTGCAGGATCTAATGTATTTTCCAACACTCTATCAGAGTTTTTTCCAATAATTTTTTTTGTTAGTACTTCCCCTATCTTCTCTATACCAAATTGTCATGTGACCTTATTACAGTGCGCCTCCCAAATAATCTTGGAATGCTCACTTAAAGGAACAAAAAGGTATCCCAGGTGGCATAACAGTGTGTCCTACAAGTGGAAGTTTGAAACTTGCTTTCCCTCTAGCAACATTTGGTATGTGTTGGTAAATTCTAAATCATTTTTGTAAATTTTTTGCCATCCAAAAATATCATGCCCACAAGAGTCGAGGAAAATGTTCAGCAACATAATCGGTGGCCAACTAGGGCAATATGCAACATTATTGGTGTTTCCCTTATTATACTTAATGTTTAGATGGAACTATTGCAGATATGTGGACCATTTTTTTATGAATATCATTATGCAACTTCCCTTGTGTTTGTATAAACTAGAGAGGTTGGTGATTTGTATGGATGATTGCCTCCTTCCCCAAAACGTAATGTTTCCATTTTTGTAAAGCTTGCACAATGGAATACATCTCTTTATTGTAAGTGGAGTATTTACCAATTGTATTAGAGATTGTCTCACTATGATAGGCCATTGAATTCCGATTTTGGGTGAGAACTACACCAATAGCATAGTCAAAGGCATCTGTCTAAATTTCGAATGGTTGCTGTAAATTTGGCAATGTGAGCACTAGTGCAAAGTAAACACGGTGCTTCAGCTCAATGAATGTCTTATGTTGGGACTTGGACCAAAAATAGTTTTCTTTCTCTCTACCATTGGAAATTTGACTCAGAAGCCAAGTGATATGAGAGAATTCCAACACGAACCTTCGATAGAAATTTTCAAGGCCCAAAAAGATGCAAAGCTTTGTCAGAGTGGTTAGGGCTGGCCAATCCCAAATGACTTGGATCTTAGCTAGATCCACATGCACACCATGCTCATCAATGATGTAACCTAGATATTATACCTAGTTCATGCCAAAGATGCATTTCTCCAAGTTGGCGCTTAGTTTTTGTTGTCGCAGGGTTTGAAGGATTTATCGAATATGTTGTAAGTACTATTCCCAACTCTTGTTGAAGATGATGATGTCATCCAGATATACAACCACGAAAAATTTGGTGAAGGACTGCAATATATCGTCCATCATTCTCATAAATGTTGTAGGGGTATTTTTCAATCTGAAAGACATGATAAAACACTCAAAAATTCCCTCTTTACATTTTAAGGTGGTATTCCATACATTTTTGGGTTCTATTGGAACATGGTGATAGCCAGACTTCAAATCAATATTGTTTAAATACTTGGCCCCCTTGAGCTGGTAAAGAAGGTCATCAATCTGTGGGATTGGACACCTGTTCTTGATAGTGATTTTATTTAGTTCCTGATAATCAATGCAAAGTCTTCAATTCCCATCCATATTTTGTACAAGTACACTCGGGCTCCCATAAGATGAGGAAATTGGTTGGATGTACCTTTTTTGTACCAATTCCTGGACCTTCCACTTGATTTATTCATTTTCCAACAGATAGGGGCAATATATTGGCCCATTGGGTAGGAGTGCTTTAAGAGTTAGATCGATCAAATGATTGACCTAATAGTGCAAAGGTACCCCTTTAGGTAAGGATAAGATGTCCCTATATTATTCCATGACCTTATCCACCTGTTTCTATTGAGTGGAGGAACCCTTCCCCAGGGCCATGGATGTGGCCATGTTATTACCCTTTTTTTTAGAGCGAATTAAAAACAAACAAAAAAACAAAAAAATCCCAGTTTCGGAGATGATATTATTGCATTTCTTATCAAAGATCAAAGAAATGGAGGTAGGAGAGGCTACCTTCAATATATTATATAGATTACTACTCAAAGTGATAATAACAGTGCAAGGCCTAGACTCATACACAACATGACACTTCCAAAAGTATGGTTGGACTAATAATACATCACAAAATTCAAGAGGAGCAACATCATACAATACCTCATCTGTGAAGGCCTTGATGTTGAAGGTCAGGTGGCATTTTTGGCTGAAGCACAGATATCACCCTTGGTGGAGCCATCCAATGGTGCATGACTAAAAATGTGCTATTTTTGGTAGGCCCAACCTCTTCATGACCTCAATTGAGATGAGGTTCTTTTTGCTCCTGCTATTGAAAATGAATTGCAGTGGAGAACCTTTCACCCACATCTATGAGTGAAAGAGACGTCCCCCCTCCTCTGGATCTTCGAGCTTAATCTTCTATAGCTTGGTGGTGGCAATCATTGGAATTGGGCTCTGCATTGATAATATACATCCCTTTTTCATTTCCCTTGTCAAGTTCCAATTCAGAGTCAAAACATGCATATGAATTTGAAGCTTTCAGCTCAGTCATTGGAAAATCAGAAATATAGTGCGTAAAACTAGAAATAGTAGTGTAAATCAACACATAAAATGTAAGAAGATCATATAGTTGTCATATTAATATCATAGCAGTAAAATGTATGCAATTTCTTGAGGAAATAGTCACTCAAGTTGGAAAAACAAGCCTCAAGAGAACATGTACATGAAATATGAAGAACGATGCTACACAAAAAGTACCCAAAGCTATGAAATCATGGTTTTATTAGATATAACTGCTACTGAATAATGTCAATACATGGATCTGAAGTTATATGGCTCAAATAATGTCGGGAATAGAGATATAATCTCCCAAGCACGTTTTCAAGATAACTTGGGAAGGGTTTCCTGAAATACACAAAATGCGGAAAATACAAATATGGCCCTAAGGTTTAATAATCTTTGAAACTAGATAGATGATAGGAGGTTTCTGATATGATCTGGAAATGTATGAAATCTCCTCCTATAGATTCTCCAAATGAGAGGCTGATCCCCTCACTGAAAATCTATCTCCCCTAACTAGGGCTCCAAACCCTCTACTGCAACTACACACTGAAATAACGTAGTTTCTTCAGAAAATTGCACTGTAACTAATATAAGTACCTTAGCCTGATGCTGGATGATGAAATAAGGCTCAGGGGTCCTATTTTCTGGTCTCCCAATGGAAGGAAACTTTCCTCCAACGGAAATTAAGCAAGGAAGTGACCCAAATCAACTATCCATTACTGCACCCTGCAACACAGCACTACTCTAAGTAGAAACTGCAATGATGAAGAAAGTTGTAGCTTGGCCTTAAGCCTAAGTGTGGAAATGTAGTGCAATACTCCTCCAAGAGGCCTCTCAAGGAAAGAGGTGGGATTCCCACTCGGTAACACCATGCGTTGAACAGCACTGCAATATTAGCTAAACAACTGAAGAGAGAAACAAGTCTAAACAGACCATATCAAAATAATAATATATAACATAACCCCATATGGATTCCATCCTCTTCCTTATATAAGTTATGAGCTTCCTCACCCTTGGCCCTACTTAATTAGGTCACTACTTCCATGCATTCAATCTCCCTCCAAAACTGCGTTGTCCCACCATGAATGCCACTCCTCCATAACAGTGTTGTTGATTTGGTCAAAGTTGACCCAATCTTCATGATCCAGCTCCTTTTCACACCTAAGGCTCTTCAATATAGCTTTTTAGATAACCTCCATTCACACTAGGAGTGTATTTTATTCCTACTAAGGAGATTTATGGGTCTCCATACCCTTTTATTCCTCTATCTAAGAGCAGAGTCAAAATTTAATATTCCAATTAGCTGTGTGCTAATTTAGGAATATTACAGTCCTCCCCTCCCAAATGTTGCTTGTCCTCAAGCAACTACAAGGATAGAACTGAAGAGCCTCTCCTCTTCCTCCTGTGGCATCCTCATATGACGAGTTCCTCCAAAGTACAAGATGTTGTCTCATCAATAAGTCTCCAAGTTTCTCCTCCCAAGTATGCAAGTTAGCTTTTGGTGACAATCCCAAATAGTTATCATCATGAAAAAGTGAAATACCCATGGAGGAAACAATATGCTGTATAGAGGCCTTCTTGAGACATGGAATCTGAAATATATTGGGAACCTTCATTCCCATGTGAAGCTTCCATCCCCAAGCTATCATCCATACAAAATGAGTCACCCTCCAAAATGGTAACTCATAGAAATACTCCTCCACCTTAAGCTCATGCAAAGAAGGTGGGTTGCATTGCTGAACTTGATAGACCAAATGGCCTACCCCATGATGTCTCTCTCTCCACTTATGATAAGTGTAGAGCTACTGCTGAATTTGGGCTTCAATCATGTTGCCTTCATGAAGTAAAAAGGAAATTGGATCCTCAAAGACCCACTCTTTGGTTCTTTCCCAGACCATCCCATATAAATTGAATATGGCATTATCATCATATGGAATCCAAATGAGAGAGGTACTAAAGGTTTTATATAGTGCTGGAAAGTACCAATAGTCTCCCAAGTAGTCACATCACAATTTTTCTAACTGTTGTTTCAAAATATAACATGGCAAGTTGTCTCTCAACAGGTTGCTAGTTTTGCATGTCATCTCATTTACTAGAAAATAGTAAATGACATTGTTTATCAACTGAGAATACAAATAATAGTAAAACACTTGCCCCAAGCCATTGAAGAGATGGCTATCCATATCACTGATGTTGGTCCAAAAATGGCCATGAAGCCCAAATTGAGGCTTGCCCTCTTGTGGAGGAATGCACTGTATAGAAATGGCAAGAGAATGAAAATATTGTGTTAGATAATCAATAAGTGCAAAAACACAACTCTTACCATGTACTGAGAGTAAGCTAATGATAATATCCATGACTGAGCCCTCCATAGTGGTATGGCATATCTCCATGAGAAGCAATGAACCATGTGCTGCATTTAAATCATTCTTCTTATGCTTGGAGATCCAAGTCAAGAAGATCATATCATGGTAACAAATGTCTCCATCCACTACTCCATCACTCTCATCTCCTACTTGTCCATCAAGTGCATCAAATGTGAAGTGATCCTGGGAACACTCCATCAACAACCCCATGCTCCCAATTGACAACATTGTTGGCCTTTGTAATAAGGCTCTTGTCATCTCATAGCTCCATTATTTGACATGTCAAATGCCAAATTCATCTACCATAATGCTTCTATATATGGGAGATTCCTTCCAAAGTGGAAGTACCTCCTAATCCTCCAAGACTAAGGAGTAGCCCCTTTTCACCATGATGGTTCCATCACCTACTCCTGCAACATAATGCAAAGTATGGGAGAAAATCAACCCATATTCTCCCAAGAGTTTCCAAAGCAACAACAACTCTTGTTTCCTCCCCACACCATCACCATGTAAACCATGGAGAAACAACATGATGGTTGACATGAAAGATACCACATTACCCCAATACACCCAAACTCCTTGTTTCCATATGATGGAAGTTCCATGCAAAGTCCCAACCATTAGCACACCCTTTGGAATAGGATATGCTACATGATGGCCAAACTCTTTCAACAGTAGCCAACACAGCCTTACCTCCTGCTGCCTTGTGTCATAGATATGTGAATGGATTTCTAGGCTCTTTCTCATCAACATCACCCATCCAACCAATGGTGAGTGTATATCATCATGCTCAAAATTGGTATCCCTCCAATGGAGAATACCATCCTCCCAAATCATATTTCTATCTTTGCATTTCATGGGATGTTGAAATGAAATCTCCTGGAGATCTCCAAATGAAGACCACTCATCAACGACCAATTTGATCCCATAAGGATCCAAATATACTGAAGGAAAATTCTTCTCATTGAGCAGTGAAGTGCTCATCAAAAAATATCCATCATAACAATGGAAGATAAGATGTCTCTCATAAACCATCTGCCTATCCCCTGCTACACATGTAGAATGGTCATTGGAATGCTCCAATAATGGTTGGGCCCCCAACTCATCATTGTTGCTCAATGACAGCGCTACTGATCTCCATGATGGTGCATATTTTGTCTTAAGATCATGCTCAATTTTGAACACATAGTTCTACATTGCATTGTTTAGGACAATATTCATCCTATCCTCCAAAAATATACACTTCAACCCCAAGAGTTGTGTGCAGCTCAACAATGAATAACTAGGATGATTGTATATCTCCTCCTTGAACAAATCAAGGGTCCTCAGCACAGTTATAGTCTGTTACTCCAAATCAGCGATGTGCTTTGACCCTAGGTCATGCATTTTCCCTTACACAATGTTTCCATAATCCTCCATATGATGTGTTGAAATAATAGGAAATGGAAATATGTGCATACCTTGGTAAATCTTGGGAACATCTTGTACTACTACAAGGGTTACTTCCCCTAGTGTGATGACTTCCCCAACTATTGATGATGATGACTGCTCCTCTATGATTGCATCAGTGCTGGTACAAGTCTCCTCCTCCTCATGCATCTCCAGAATAGTGCATGGGACTCTAAATGTCAAGAGATCAAGACCAATTTGAAAAGGTGCAAGTGTTCTTTCTCCTGATGCAAGTACTCCTGTAGCAAGTGGTGGTGGCAGTTTCTTCTCCTATGATTTCTTCTTGTCAAACTTCTTAATCAACCTTTGAGTAAAATTTGCATATGCAATCACTCTTACATGACTAAAATGGCTGAACCACCAAATTTTTGCTTCACCCTCAAGGTGCAGCGCTGCAATCTCAACATATTCTCTTTCTACTACTGGATGTAGTAGGAAGAATGCATTCAAATTCATTCCCTAATCTCTTGTTGTGCATATGGATGACCCATCAAATGTAGATAATAGAAATCTATTGCGGCAAGGTCTTCTTTCTTCTTTGAGCTAAATGAACTGTGGGAGAGTTAGATTATCCTTGAAAGCTCTTGATTGAGATTTGTATTCTGCAAGATACTCGCTTAGAATCTCATGATATAAGTGTCCTCCATCTCCATGCCTTTTTCCTTCTTATTCAAAATAAAAGGGAAAAGTGTATTGATTTTGAGCTCTATGAAATACCGGTTCTTTCTTCTGCTGATAGGAAGTACATGGACCTTCCTTATCTTGAAACCCTAGTGTAGTTTCATTGTTTTTCTCCACCTTTCTTTTCTTGACCTCCTTGGTGAGGTCCCTTGTAAATATGAAAAGAGATGAGATAAAACTCATCCCTTCCATCATTCTGATCTCTTTCTCCTTCTTCTTATTCTCCTGTTAGCATAATCGCTGAGATCCATAGGCTGAGCCAAGATTATGCTCCGATACCACTGTAATATTCCCAAATAGGAAAAATAGGAATATAGTGCATAAAACTGGAAATAGAAATGTAAATCAACACATAAAATGTAAGATGATCATATATCCATCATATTAGGATCATAGCAGCAAAATGTATACAATTTCTTGAGGAAATAGTCACTCAAGTTGGAAAAACAAGCCTCAAGAGAACATGTACATGAAATATGAAGAACACTGCTACACAACAAATACCCAAGGCTATGACAGTGCATTTTTATTAGATATAATTTATGTTGAATAATTCCCATACATGGATCTAAATTTATATGGCTCAAATAATGCTGGGAACAGAGATCTAAGTTCCCAAGCACATTTCCAAGATAACCAAGGAAGGGTTTCCTAAAATACACAAAATGCAGAAAATACAAATATGGCCCTAGGGTTGAATAATCTCTACAACTGGATAGATGATTGGAGGTTTCTGATATGATCTGGAAATGTATGAAATCTCCTCCTATAGATTCCCCAAATGAGAGGTCGATCCCCTCACTGAAAATCTATCTCCCCTAACTAGGGCTCCAAACCCTCTACTGCAACTACACACTGAAATAACGTAGTTTCTTCAGAAAATTGCACTGTAACTAATATAAGTACTTTAGCCTAATGCTGGATGATGAAATAAGGCTCAGGGGTCCTATTTTTTGGTCTCCCAATGGAAGGAAACTTTCCTCCAACGGAAATCAGGCAAGGAAGTGACCCAAATCAACTCTCCACTACTGCACCCTACAACACAGCACTACTCTAAGTGGAAACTGCAATGATGAAGAAATTTGTAGCTTGGCCTTAAGCCTGAGTGTCGAAATGTAGTGCAATACTCCTCCAAGAGGCCTCTCAAGGAAAGAGGTGGGATTCCCACTCGGTAACACCCTGTTTTGAACAACATTGCAATCTTAGCTAAACAACTAAAGAGAGAAACAAGTCTAAATAGACCATATCAAAATAATAATCTATAAAACATAACCCTATATGGCTGACATTCTCTTCCTTATATAAGTTATGAGCTTCCTCACCCTTCGACCCACTCAATTAGGTCATTATTTCCATGCATTCAATCTCCCTCTAAAACTGTGTTGTCCCACCATGAATGCCACTCCTCCATAACAACGTTGTTGATTTGGTCAAATTTGACCTAGTCTTCATGCTCTAGCCCCTTTTCACACCTAAGGGTCTTCAATCCAGCTTTTTAGATGACCTCTATTCACACTAGGAGTGTATTTTATTCCTACTAAGGAAATTTATGGGTCTTTATACCCTCTTATTCCTCTATCTAAGAGAAAAATCAAAATTTAATATTCCAATTAGTTGTGTGCTAATTTAGGAATATTACAGAAGCACCAAAAGTTTGTGGGACCCATTGGGGTTAGTTAGTTCACCAACTTCCCGGGATCATAACTTTGGCATATGATATCCATTTGACATGTAGGATAAATCATTAGAAATATTTATCTAAGGACTACAAATTTCAACTAAAAACCTATATTATAGTTTGAGGGCTTGCATTTTTTCCAAAAAAAAATTGTTTAGGGCCTCAAAGCGACTCCAGAAGTTTAGGACCCGAAAAAAAGGCCAAAAGTAGTAAATTTCCTTACAATTAAGGATACTGAAAGAAATATTGTTTGGGGTTCAAGTGGAATAGGCAGGTGGCCACCAATATCCACCAGGATCATTCACCTTATATTCTTTCATGATCATGATGAAGTTAGGGACCTATGTGTTGTTGTTATCCTACTGGGTTACAAAGTTATTACATGAATATGCACAGTTGCTTAATATGCCTCAACTAACCAATTATGGTATGAGGTTTTTGTAATGTACCATGTTCCAAATATCATGGTTCATTTCCTTATTAAGTTCTACAGACTCTCTTTGAGAGGAGGAGGTATTTAGGTGCATGGATGCATGAGGTTCCTTAGTTGGTATGATATAGTATGTGGTTGCATTTATCTAAGATATTCATCAAAAGCATCGTTATTTCTATGGCCATGTATGATTGATGTATGTGTTTTACTCTAATATTATGGTATGTGAAATACCATGGTTTGGATGCTATGATAATCAAGGTTTTTTTGTTGTCAAAAGTTAAATGTGTTGAAAATGGAAACAAGAAGAGGCTTCTAATTTAATTTTTCCTTAATTAAATTAGAAGGAAATTGTAATTCCACATCACATGACAACTTGTACGAGTTAACTAAGTCAAGAAGACTTAGTTAACTTATTCATTTCAAGTTTAGGGTCAAACTAAAGGCATGTAGAGTGTTTCCTAAGTTTTAGGGGGGGGAATTACATTTTATTTTTTGTAATTATTTAACTTAATTATTTGAGTTAAAATTAGTTTAACTAGTTATAATTAATGGAGGAAACATTGAGAGGTACATTGAATTAAATATGATTTAATTCACATGCAGTTATCAATCAGATAATTACTAAAAATAGCTCATGCATGTCAGTTTAGAGGAAGACCCAATGATCCAAAAATATTTTTCTGGAGATGAGTTAAAGAATTACATGTAAAAATTGCAGCTTAAACAAGAAACTTTAAAGGCATAAACATAAGAAGAGAGAAGAAATTAACATCATGCAAGAAGACACAGAATTGATATCAGAGTTCATCTAGTACGAACTATGCCTCTTGATCCTACTCAATTAGTGGGGAGGCCCTCTTTCATTAAGTGGAAAAAAATGAAAGTACAAGTATAAAATGCAAAATTACACCCTTATACCTCCATAGCTGAAAGTGCTCGAAAATTGGAGATCTATGATGAAGAAATGGACAACACCATTGGATTCGTGGCATCGAGAGGTGCAGAATCCATATAAAATTTTCCTGAATCTGACAAAGTGAAAATCTAGACCCTCTAGAAAATGGCTCAGATCATGGTTCTGCCCCCCTCCTGCACAACGCTCATGGTTCTGCCTATCTCGTACTTCGTGCCCGCTCCTGACCTACTTAGGCACACTTATGAAATGAAGGTTTTTATACTACAAGTCAAGCGTACTTTACCAAGTCCGTCATTGGCTGAATTGGTTTGAGATCTGCATTTGGAGGGAGGGGGTCGGGTGGTCAAACCCCGCCCCCTCCTTTATAAGTCGGATTTCGTTTTTTTTTAATTATGACATGATTTTAAAACACCTACGAGAGATATTTTAATGAAAGCATGGGGGGTTGTTCCCGCATTGGGTGGTCGGCCCTGCCACTTCCGTCAGTCATGCCAATTGAATGGAGGTGGTTGGGTTGCTCCGTATGGTCATTATAGAGGAGTGGGTTGGGGCCACGGGGTCACATCCACTGGCCCCATCTGTAATATATTACAGTTACCGTAGAATGTGTGGGAGGTGGGATCATGGCTGCTGACCCCCTTTAATTAATTATATTTTTTGTTTGATCGTTGGGGTAGGGCAGGGGTCATGTCCCGTCTTGCCATTTTTTTAGTATTTTTTTTATTTTTGAAAACAAACTGATCTTTCGAATTTCCCAGATTTTGACCAAAGGAGTGAAACTAACCATCCCACAATTTCACCTAGAATCTGACTAGATTTGGCCAGAATCCATTGGTCGGGTTTCAGAAAAAAAATTTCCTCCTTAAGCTACCACATCACCAAGTCAACCCTCAAACTTTGACTGCTCCTAACTCCTTCATACGGACTCGGAATTGAGTGCGTTTTGTGCCGTTGGAATCAAAAAGGCGAGATATTTAACTTGACACTAATTTTTCCACATGTCGAACACGTTGATTTTTGAGCCTTTGTACTTAAGCCACTTGCATTTGGACCTGTTCGATCCACCTGGATCATTCCTCCACACTAAAGAGATTTTGGACCCCAAAAGCCTTATCAATCAATAGGCAAGTGAGGCAATTGCTCCCTCACCTTCTCCTTTTCAAGCCATTTAGATTTACTTGGGTGCATCCCTTTGAAACCAACATGAAGATATTCCACATCTCCTCTTCGTGAAGTATTGGTTCTTCGATCGAGAATGATGTCTTCTGGAAGTTCATCGAAATACTCTGGCGCAAAGTCATCCACTGTAGGAACTAATCCTACCTCCTTAGTGTCCATAATCAATGGTGGTTCATAAAGCTTCAGATTTTCAACATTCATGACCGAGTACATCTACATGTATACAGGAAAATTGAGTCAAAAATCATTATTCCCAATCTTCTCCAATATGATACATGGACCATACCGGATTGGTCGCAATTTCTTACCTTGCCCCTTCATTCGATCCTTGTTGATATGGAACCACACCTTGTCACAAACTTGAAATTGATGGTTGACTCAATGCTTATCATGTCGGGCCTTATATTAGGCCTGACTCTTTTCCAACTACTCTTACACTGCTTGGTGAATTGTCTGTATCCGCTGGATGAACCGTTGTACTTTGTCCTTGTCACCACGTCCACTGGCATCTTCATCCCTTCCATAGATCATGTCAAAAGGGTCATTTGGTAAGTAACCAAAACATGTCTTAAATGGTGAACGTTGGGTAGAGGAATGCACTGCTCAGTTGTAGGTGTGTTGCACATATGGAAGATGCCCATCCCACAACTTGGGATGTGTGCTGCAATAACCCCGCAACAAGTGTACCATGGTACGGTTAACGACCTATGTCTATCCATCGGTTTTTGGATGGAATTTTGTGCTTCTCTTCAACTTGGTGTCCATCATTCGCCACAAGCTGATCCAAAAATCTCCAAGGAAGCAAGAGTCTCGATCTAACACAATCAATGTGGGCAACCCAAAGTGGGCCCAAAAAAATTGAAAGAAAATATAAGCAGACTTCTCAGCAGTGACCTACTTTGTACAAGGCATTAATATGCACATTTTACCAATCAACGACAACATACAAATTGTCATGACCCTTTGTATACATAGGAAAACCTCCTACAAAGTCCATCGACACACTTTCCCATGGACGACCTGGGATAGGGAGTGGTGTGTAGAGCCTGAGTTTTCTATTAGAGAGCTTTGAAATATAACACATCACACATCCCTTTACAAAACGGGTTACAATGTTTTTCATATGGGGCCAAAAGCAAAACCTTTGCAAATTACATAAGGTTTTTTACACACCAAAGTGACCAAACACAAGAGAATTTTGTGCCTCTCGAATTACATGTACCCTTTCTGTTGTGGGTATGCACAATTTTCCAAGGTGATACAACAGCTTCCCCTGCAAATGATAGTTGTCCACCTATGAACCATGAGTTATTTTTTCATATATTTATTTAAAGCCATCATCGTTCGTGTATTTTTCAACATAACTTTCAAAATAAAACGAAGCATTATGCAAAATAATAGAAGCAGCAATAGGAGGTCGAGAGAGCATATCTACTACTTTGTTACTAGTGCCCTTCTTATACTTTATTACCATATGAAATTGTTGTAGAAACCCCATCCATCTGAAATGACAAGACTGTTGTAGCTTGTTATGTGACTAAAGGTATTGCAAGGGCTGGTGATCCATATAGATAATGGCTTCCTTGCCGTGCAGGTAGTGTTTCCACTTTTTCACACTTTGAACCGAGGCATACAGTTCCTTGTTGTAAGTGGGGTAATTTATGACAGCCTGGGAGAAATTATCCTAATGGTAACATATTGTCTTCTTTTTCTGCAATAGTACGGCTCCCATGGCGTACCCACTGGCATCGGTTTCGATCTCAAAAGGTTATTGGAGATCTAGTAAAGCCAAGACTGGTGTCGTACTGATTTTCTCTTTCAGTTCTTCGAAGGAATTCTGTTGCTTTCCTCCCCAGTGAAAGGCTTGTTTTACACTTGTCAGTGCATGTAAGGGTGATGAAATAACGAAGAAGTTGGCAATGAATCTCCTCCAGTACTATACTGCACCTAGAAAACTACGAACATCTGTTACATTAGTAGGCTTAGGCCATTTTACAATCACCTCAACTTTGGAGGGAGCTATTTTTAATTGACCATTACCGACAATATGACCTAGGTAAACCGAAGAGGTTTTCCCAAACTCACACTTTGACAATTTTACATACAATTCTTCCCTCTTTAATACATCAAGCACTTTCTTTACATGGCATACATGTTCATCCCAAGTCCTACTAAAGACAAGAATATCATCTAAATACACAAGGACAAATTCATCAATGAAAGGCCTAAAAATATCATTCATGACTCTCATGAATTTGGTTGGAGTGTTGCACAGTCTAAATGGCATCACCATCCATTCGAACAACCCCTTCTTGGTCTTGAAGGCAGTTTTCCACACATCCCGCTCTACAATTCTAACCTAGTGTAACTACTACGCAAATCCAATTTGGTGAAATAGATAGCATTCTTTAATCGATCTAACAAATCATCAATGCGAGGGAGAGGGTATCGATTTTTCACTGCGATTTTGTTTAGCACACGATAATCCATGCACATTCTCCATGTGCCATCTTTATAGGGTACTAACACGATCAGCAAGCCGCAAGGAGAAGTACTTGGTCAGATGACCCCTTGGTTCAACAATTCCTGTACCTGCTTTTTGATCTCCGCCATCTCGATAGATGACATCCTATACATACCAATGTTTAGAAATGGAGCATCATGCTACAAATGGATCTCATGTTGGATTTCCCATTTCGGAGGCATTCCTCTAGGTTCCTAAAACAACTCATCATAGTTAGAAATAAATTCACATAATTCATGTTTATGAGTCGGATCACATCCTTGGAAAGCATCAGATTTTTTTTCATATTTTTCTCTTGCAACCATGAGAAAACACCCCTTGTTGGAACTCACTAATCTCCTCATTTGTCCTGCACTTATAAGACTGGCATTGATCTTGATTTGATGAGCTCTTACAATATAATCTATGCCATCTTTTGTGGTTTGGTATTTATTTTCTTGCCGAAGGAAAACTGCTTTCCTATCGTAAATATAGGGACTCCCTAACACAATACCACATATATCCAATGGTATGACATCCCGTTCTACTTCATCCACCAGTTTAGAAGAAATTACAAATTTTACCTTAATTTCTTGGTTACATTTTATTTTACTTTGTCATGTATCCATCCAAGCAGATAAGGTTTTTGATGAGGCTTAACTTATAAGCCTAAATTTTTAAAAAAGGATTCTGTGATTAAATTTTTTTGAGAGCCTGAATCAAATAGAGTCTCTACTTTTGTATGATTTATGAAAAATCTAATATGAAACAACTCAATTCTATTTCATTCATTAGGAAGAGGCTCCTCTATTGAACTAGTGATTCCATGTGATTCAAAATTAACATGAAGAGAAAGAGTACCTTGTGTTCCTGCTGTTGTGATCAATGCCTCATCGCCAGAGTCGGATCCAAGGTCTTGTTGTGCGGTTGCTACCATATTTTGCTTACCCTTTCCACCATATCTCTTTGGCTTCTTTTCTGGGTACAACGTCCAACAATGAACATCATCATGACCTTCGTTTTTGTAGTGAATGCCATAAGCCTTTTCTCCTTCATCTTTCTTCGTTGATTCTATCTTCTTTTCCTTTCCCTTTCATTTCCCTTTGAATTTTCCATTTTAAGGTTTGAAAGGAAGTTTCTTTGAACGATCATCCTTATAATTTATGCCCCTGTTTTCAATATGAATGGCCTTTACACTGTCTAAGTCAATGGTAGTAGGTTCAAAAATTAACAATGAATGTCTAATGTAACTATGTAATGACCCAATGTGCTTAGTTACCACTTTAGGTGAATGTAATGAAATTCCCAAACTTAGTGATTGTTTTCTAAATTCCTCTGTAAATATTTGCACGTTTTGTCCTTTACCTTGCCTTAGGTACTGCCACTCCATTAAGGATTTTTCTTATCATCCAAGGGATAGAATTGATATTTAAGTGCAACAATAAAATTTAACCATGAGGAAAGAAGGTTACCCAAATTATTGATGCCTTGAAGTTTTCTCTCCCACTAGATGAGTTGTGCCATTAAGTCGAAGAGAAGCCAACTGGACCTTTGACTCATCCTCCACAATCTGCTGGATCTTGCAGTAGAGTTCAAGTTGCCTAATCCAGTTGTTAAGTTTCTCTGCATTACTTTCACCATTATACATGGGTAGATCAAATTTGACATCTAACTTAAAGAAAGGTTTATTAGATGCATTTCCTGAATTCCTATGATGATAGTGAGAAGAGGAGGAAGAACTTTCACTCGTTGGAGGAGGAGGTGGATATCCTCCATTATCTCCATGCCATGAACCTTTTCCTTCTGAAGCATTCTCCCCTGCTTTCTCTAGTTTCCCAATTCTAGAGAACAATTTCTCGACCTGATCTACCATGGTGTAGAAGGTCTTTCGGAAGTTGAGCTCCTCCTCATTTCGAACATCATAATCCATGTTTCTTCTCCGATGTGCACGTCCCACATCAGGATCAAAATATTGTATTGTCCCTTCACCTCTTCATAGCATGTATCTAGTTAGCATACAAACATGTAATTCTCATCTACAAACACTTTCTCTGATACCACTTGATCCAAAAATCTTTTTCTTGAGATGTGTTAAAGAATTACAAGTAAAAATTGCAGCTTAAGCAAGAAACTTTAAAGGCATAAACATAAGAAGAGAGAATCAATTAACATCATGCAAGAAGATAAAAAATTGATATCAAAGTTCGTTCAGGAGGGACTACGTCTCCAGGCCCTACTCAATTAGTGGGAAGGGCCTCTTTCATTAAGTGGCAAAAAATTAAAGTACAAGTATAAAATGAAAAATTACACCCTTATACCTCCATAGTTAAAAGTGCCTAAAAATTGGAGATATCTGATGAAGAAATGGATAGCACCATTGGATTCGTGGCGTCGAGAGGTGCAGAATCCATATCAAATTTTCGTAAATATGACAAAGTGAAAATCTGGACCCTCTAGAAAATGGCTCAGATCATGGTTCTGCCCCCCTCCTGCCGCAGCACTCATGGTTCCACCTGTCTCGTACTTCGTGCCTACTCCTAAACTGCCTGGGCACACTTATGAATTGAAGGTTTTTATATTAAAATCTAGGAGAAATTTACCAAGTCCGTCATTGGCCGAATTGGTTTGAGATCTGCATTTGGAGGGAGGGGGTCGGGTGGTCAAACCCCACCCCCTCCTTTATATGTTAGAATTTGTTTTTTTTTTAACTGTTACATGATTTTAAAACACCCTCCATAGATATTTTAATGCAAGTGTGGGGGGTTGGGGCCGCATTGGGCAGCTCGCCCCTCCACTTCCACCAGTCATGCCAATTGAATGGATCTGGTTGGGTTGCTCCGTATGATCATTATAGCGGAGTGGGTTGGGGCTACGGGGTCACAATCGTTGGCCCCACCCGTAATATATTACGGTTATCATAGAATGTGGGGGTGGTGGGGTCATGGCCGTTGGCCCCCTTTAATTAATTATATTTTTTGTTTGACCGTTGGGGTAGGGCGGGGGTCATGGCCTGCCCTACCATTTTTGTAATATTTTTTTTTAAAACAAACTAATCTTTTAAAATCTCCTAGATTTTCACCAAAGGAGTGAAACTAACCATCCCACAATTTCACCCGAAATCCGACCAGAGTTGGCCGGAATCTGGTGGCCAGGTTTCAGCAAATTTGTTTCCTAAGTTAAGCTACTACGTCACCAAGTCAACCCTCAAACTTTGACTTCTCCTAACTCCTTCATACGAACTCAGAATTGAGTGTCGTCTGCGCCATTGGAATCAGAAAGATGAGATATTTAACTTGACACTAAGTTTTCCACATTTTGGAAACTTTTATTTTTGAGAATTTGTACTTAAGCCACTTGTATTTGGACCTGTTCAATCCACCTGGATCACCCAATTGAGATTGGAGTTAAAGGGAATTGTACTATCAGTTGTATGATTATAAAATTGTACAAGTGGTGCATGGAGTTATAGGAGGGTCTTAATCTATTGCACAATAATTATTTTGGAATTTCCTAATTAATAGGGGCTCAATTTCCCTAGGTATTTCTCAAGAAAGGAGGGCATCCATAGGCCAAGAAGTTGGTTAAGTATTGAATAAAGCTAGCCTAAGAATCAGTGATATAGACAGAGATATTTCAGAGTGCTCTCAAGCTCAAGCTAAGAACTATATTTTTTCATATTCTTTGACTTATGCAATATACAGATTGAAGGGTTTTTAGTTGAGGCTTTCCCCAGATAAATCTTTGTGTTGTGTGATTGAAATTATTTCTCTTTATTGTTCATGTGATTGTGCCATCGTAATTGGTTTCTGCAATTTTTAGAGTATATTCAAGTATTTTTTTAGCATACTACAAGATCAGTTGAATCTACATGGATTTTCTACATGCTATCAGAGCAGGAATCACTATAGAAGAGAAGAATACAAGTTTTTTTTGAGTAGGTGAATCTAATTTGCAAATCTACACTTCAAGACCAGCAGCAAGGTCGGGATGTATTTATGTGGATTGAGACTCGAATATGCCCTTGAGGGTAGTTTGAATTACATAGCTTGGAAGGACAGGATGGAAGAAGTGTTGGAAGATAATTGGCCGAAGGATTTCATGGACAGTGATATTCCTAGTCCTGCAGCAACGGATGCTCAAAATATGGATGCATGGAAGAAGAGTGAGGCAAAGGCAAGAAGGATTCTATTAGAAGGAGTTTGAGATCATATTGTCTCGAACCTCCATGGAAAGGAAACTCCATATGCTATGTGGAAGACCTTAATAGATTTTTTTCAGAATAGCAGTGACCACAAGAATTTGGCATTGATGGACAAGCTCAAAAAAAGATGGAGAAGGGTGACATAATACCAAAATACTTGACGAATTTCACTCAATGTCAAGATGATCTTGGAAGTGTTGGTGTTATAGTTTCCATGAATGATCTAGTGAGCCTATCACTTCTAGGCCTTCCCAATAGTTGGAAAAACTACCAGGGTTCAGTGAATGGGAGGGAGAAGCTACCAAAGTGGGAGCGATTATGGTCTGATTTGGTACAAGAATAGATTTTTCGGAATACCATAGATGGGTCCTTATCAAAGACTAAAGATGAGGAGAACTGTGGCTTGGCTAGAAAGGAAAAGAAAGGGAAAGGGAAGGCATCCCATTCCAAATCAGATTCTAGTCAGACAGGCAAGAAGAAGGACTTTTCAAAGATTAAATGTTCTCATTGTTGTTAGCACTGGAATCAGCACTTGGAATACATCAAGTGCCTGACCAGACACATCCTAAACTCTAAGGAAATTTAATGATTTGGTTTATAAGATTGGTAGGTGGTTCAAACTCTCATTCACTGAATAGATATTTCAGTCAAATCCACTGTTCTACTAATGATGGTATTGGATCCTGATGTGGTAGCAAAAGAGTGAGTTTGTATTCTATGAGGAGAAGAAAATGTGAAATGGAAGAAGAAACAGTGGGTCTTCAAGGTAGAAATCCACTAATTTTGGGAGGAAATAACACAAGTAGCAATTTAACAATATTTCAACAAGAGAAACCTATGTCTAGTCTTACAATATTCTCACTGAACTATTATGAAAATAACTGTCATAAGTGATGATCTTTACACTTTTATTATATATATATTACTAAGAAGGCTCACTGTGTGAGACTAATAAAAATTGATAAAACACATGAAGAATTCAAGAGACTAATAAAAACACATAACATCATGAGGGATTGCAAACTACAACAGAAGATAATAAGATATGGAAACAAAAGTGAAAATTACCAATACACACACCAGATTGATAATAAGTCTTCAGAAGTTTCTTTCAATTTCATTCACTAAAAAGTACTGATCATATGAGCCAAGATTCTAAAACCATGAACCTTTACTTCATAGAATTTTGTTACATATATACAAAAACACCAATACTGTCATCTCCACAAAAGGAGTGAATCTGTTCCAAAAGGTTATTATAATCTCATGCAAGAGATGAGGCTTATCCCTAAACTTAAATACAAAGAGCTATATCATAGATAAAGTAAACATCATGAAGGATAACAATTCGAATTGTTTTGTATCATGTGGTAGTCTATTGGAAGATTAATCCTCTGTTTTGATGCAACCAACTTCACAAAAAGTGTAAACGACATTGAAAGTGACATGTCATTGTTCTCCTCAAAAAGTGCAAAATAGAATCCTCAAATTTTAGAGGAGACTTGATACATGGCACCTGGTAGCATCCATTATAACTGAAATCTCCTCCACTTCACCTGATTTGATGTCAACATCATGATAATAAAACAAAAAGAAGCTCATTTTCATCATATGTTAATATTCAGAAATAATTACTACCTTCGTAGAAAAATTAGCTATATCTGGAAACATGGAAAATTAACCCAAAAAAAGAAAATTTTCTCCAAAGGCAGCCCTGTTCTTTCATTCTTTAGAGGTCCAGAATAGAGGAAAAAATCTTGATGGCCTTGTCTTTAGTCACCCTCTTGTCTAACCTCTTTCTCTTTGTTTGACCCTTTGGCTGAGCCTTTTTCTTCTTCTTGATTTTATCTTCTGGACTCCCCTCAATATTGATAATTTCATCTCTTAATGAAGGATTAGAAATCAACTTACTGTTTAGTCTGATTTCATTTTTGGGCATAGTATGAGGTCTCTAGATATAAGGATTTGGAATGAACTTAGACCTCTTACCTCCATGCACGAATCTACTAGATTCTCCTTCCTCATACTCTGATTCTATTTACTCAGGGTCACTGTTATCTTCATAACAGGAGTAGGAGTGTATCAGAGTCTTCTTTCTCTTATTGATCGAGGAGCCAATGGAAGAGACTATTTGAGTTGTAGCAGGCTCCTCCTCTATAAAAATCTATGACATTTTATGTTTTCCTTCTTAAGAGATAGCAAAACCTGTGAGAGAGTGGATTTTGTGAGAGAAGTAACACTGCTTCGTTGTGCTTGATGAGTTCTTTCAGGAACATGGCTTGATCTTTATACACCAGGGTTGACTTCCACTGGTGACAAAGAAAGCTTAGATGTTAGAAGTCCAGGTTGACTTCCACTGTTTCTTCTGCCATGAATAGCTTCTTCCTAGGTTTGCATCTTGAAGAGGAAGCTATTTTCTCCTTGTCTTTTGACATACACTTTTTAGGAAGCATATCATTTTTCTGTTTCAATTTCTTCTTATATTCCTCCATGAATTCCCTTAGGGTCTAGGGTTCTCTAGGTGAACTGCTCATTGATGAACTACTGACATGGGCTTCATTAACTGGTGGCATTGTTGGCATAGGCATAGGGTCTCCAACTTTCCTAATCGAGCTTCTAGTTGGCCTTTTGACGGAGATGGAGGGAGGGTTAACTTGGAAGAAAATGGATGAATGGACAGAGTTAGGTTGTGAACTAATTGAGATAGGAGTTGCACTAGTTTTTTCATGGGTATCTCTTTTCTTGGGCCTCCCTACCCTTCTCCTAGACTTTATGCTACAAAACCCTTCCTCTCTCACGAACTTATCCCAAGTGGTCTTATTCTTTCTAAGATGATAGACAATTGTAATTTTAATTATACCCCTATGATATAAATTGTGCAAAGAGTAATTGGGGATCTTCTGCAATTTTAGGGATATTTTGAGAAAGGATTTATATAGAAAATAGGGCAAGTTCATTGATCTATCTCCTGAAATATGAGCAAGAAATATTAACTGATAATGGTGGACAACGGAGAATCTACCCTCGCATGTAATGTACTTTTTCATTGTGGTGATCACATGTTTCCATTTAGCCTTAAAACAAGAAATATGTGCAGTTGGATTCCACTTAACATTGACATGTTCAGGCTTAAGGTTGAGACTTGCTTCTATGGGAAGTGTTTTTTTTTTTAACCAATGTTCACTAGTTGTAGAGGTTTGAGTAGCACGAGCTATGATGGCCTCAGAGATGTTGAATGTCTTGCTTCCCAGATTCACCTTTTTTCAATCAAATCTCTCAATGAAAACCTGAGCTAAAGCCACATTCTCTCCAGAAAAATGTTGTAGAAATTTATACCAGCCAGCAGATTTAAACTGAGGTTTGTCCCTAGAATCAACAAACCTAGTGTGTGTTGGCTTAGACCTATTGACATTACCACCTTTTCCCATATCTTCCAATAGCTAGACTGCTTACAAACACACTGTTGTTTGATTCTGATTGCAAAACCCTACACGAAGTCCTTGTTTTCCTACCTTGAAATACTAAAACCGTTTGCTGGAGAAAGGACTTATGTTAGTTGTAGCCTGCACAGAGAACTTTGGTCAAGTGAACACCAAACTCACTCCTCTGATTTCTCCAGGGAAAATTTTAAGGATGGAAATTTATTTTAAAGCTTAGAAACCTTGGCGAATCTTACTAGATTCTAATATAAAAATTATAAAACGTTTGGCCATATTTCTATAAAAATATTTAGTTTTATAATAATTTTATATTGCTATGTATAATTTTTTGGCGATTTTTAAGGTAAAATAATTTTATACTATAAAATTTGGGTCAATATTTTTTGGAAAAAATGGAAATTGGTGAATATTTTTTTTGGAAAAAAAGTGGAAAATTAGCCCACCTGCGAATATTAGCCCCTAAAATTTTCCCTAGATTTCGCGCATGTAATCATGGTATGGAGTAATGGCATGCTTTGAAATAATTCGAAAACAAGCGCCAAGTCATTCCATTATGCTTAACATTCCACGGTATCATTAAATGACTGATACCTCGTACTCTGATTTCCGCTTCACTTAAGTGGGGTGGCTATAGGTTAGTTGCATAGATAATGTAACCTCTCACTTATAATAATCCTCCTAGGTCAAACAATAATTATTCTTATTTAAAAGAATAATCATGTTTATAGCATAGGAGGTCTTCAATGATCTTCAAACATGAATGGTCCTTGCTTTAAAAAATATTCTTTGCTGCTCCTATATGCTTGAGAAATAGTTGTATTTACCTATGAATTGCAATAAACCAAATCTCAGTGAAATATCTACACTTTTCACTGGGTTACCACTGTGAACAGGTCCCTGAAGAAATAGTAGCTCTTTTCACTATGTGAGTAATATGACCTTCAATTTAGAGAAATAGTTGCCTCCCATTACATCATTGTGTTAATAATGAAATTAAAACAAAGGTAGCTATTATGCTAGATAGGGTGGTTGTAACTTTATTACCCAAACGAAAAATAGCCTTCGACACTAAATTAAGTTAAAACTATGATTTTAACTTATTTTATAAACCTAAGACACTAATAACACCTATACACTTAAAAGTACTTTAATTTTAATACTCTTTTTTCACCTTTATTGAAAATGACTCAAACTTTGACATGGACTGGGACATTAGAAAAATTTGAAAATAGTGATACAATGGCGATCACACCATTAACATTTTTAGTGCTAATAGTGGGCTCCTATTGGGGATGAATTCCTCCTTGTGAGGCTTCAAGGACTGTAGACTCAGTGCCTTAAAGCTTTCAAAACTTAGAAGACTTCTTGGAAATTATGACTAGGACTGACCTTTGACTAACTGGACTCAAGACTGACTATATATACGAACAAAAGTACCATTGGGCATGGAGTTTTATTGTCACATCACACTGGATATTTACAATGAAATTACTCAACTTACTAAACAATGAATTTTTTAAGAAAATTACCATTAACTGGACCTCTAGTTAGCTGATCATCATCCAGATGTTTGAGCATAAAAGTATTGTTTTCCAAAACTTCAGCAATTCTAAATGGCCCAAACCACAAATTTTCAAACTTACCATGCTTTCCATGGTCTTCTCTCCTGACATCCCATCGTAGCACCAAATCATTCTCCTGAAATAACTGTTGATTTTCTCTTTTGTCAAAAATAGATTTGAATTTATTTTGATATTTATGTACTTTATCCATCAGTGATTCTCTAATTTGATGTACCTCTATCAACCGCAGCATTCTCCTTTGAATTGGATTTTCATCATCAAATTCATCTTGTAGGAACTTCATCACAAGAAGAGGTAATTGCAAAGGCATTACAGCATCAGTACCATATACAAGCTGACAGGGAGACATTCCAATTGATTTTTTACCACTTACCCTATCTGCCCAAAGGGCATGCACCAGCTGAGTGTGCAAATTTCTCTTATTTTCAAGCAACATTTTCTTAATGATCCTCACCAAAATTTTATTTGATGACTCAGCTAATCCATTACCTTGAGGGTAATAAGGCATGGAATGAGTCAATTCAATACCATATTGCTAATAGAAGTTGTGCATCTTAGTAGACTTAAAGGCCATTGCATTATCAGTTACTAATTTATGTGGACAACCAAATCTGGACATAATGTTTTCCAATAGAAATTTGATAATTATCGTATCAATAGCATTCCTGGTTGGTACAACCTCAATCCATTTAGTAAAATAGTCTATAGCTATGAGGATCCATCTATGTTGTCCTGATCAAGGTGGATGGATTTCACCGATGAAGTCTAAACCCCATTGCTAGAAAGGAACATCTGTTGAAATAGGAGTAAAAGGTAATGGTAGCAATTTTTGTTTACCAGCAAACTTTTGGCATCGACACAACTTTTGACTTTGGAAAAAATATCAGAGAAAATATTTGGCCAATAATATTCAACTCTTAAGATTTTGATTACAGTGGCTTTCCAATACAAATGCCCTCCACACACTCCTGCATGTATCTCTGTCATAATATCTTGGGATTCAGCTTCATCTACACATCTTAATAAGACTCCCACGGGGTCCTTCTAGTAAATATGGTCTTCCAAAATGCAATATTTCACAGCTCTCCATTTGAAAGCTCTCCTTTTTAACTTCTCCATTTCAGGGGGATAGTTGAAATTTAACAAAAAATATACTATATCCTTGTACCAATATGAATGAAATATTTCAGTATAATTAGAATTACCTTCTCCATATTTTCCTTTGGCTTCCTCTATATATAGATTTAGAGCCTTCCAGTTAGATCCAGCCATCAAGCAAGCCAAACCTTGTCCTTTTATCAATTTAGTTGGTCTGATCTCAATATCAAATTCCAAAATTTTGGTCAACCATCATCCCCTCCTGCCACCTATATCTAGTTGCAACGACACATCTTTAACATTGATATTTGGCACAAAAGAAACAATTTTTGAATGTAGCACATAAAATCGAAAAGACTTCAAAGCCTTAACTAGTGCATATGCTTGATTTTCAGTCAGGTTGTACTTTAATTCAGCATCTCTTAAAGCACGACTAAAAAATGAAATAGGCTGCTCTAAACCTTCTTTTTTCTTCTGTAGCAAGGTAGCTGCAATTGTTTCTTCTAAAGCATATGAAAAAATTAGAAAATATTTTTCAAAATTAGGACTAATCAAAACTGGAGCTTCAGTCAAGGCATATTTGATTGCTAAAAATGAATTCTTTGCTTCATCTCTCCATTTAAATTCTGCATCTTTTTTCAGCAAGACAATTATGTGTTTGATCAGCTCTGCAAAGTTAGGAATAAAGCGCCTCAGAAAATTGATTTTCCCTAAAAATGACTGTAATTATTTTTTATTTCTTGGAAAACCAATCTTCTAAATAGCTTCTACTCTCCCTGTATCAATACAGATACCACTTTCTGTTACAATATGTCCCAATAATTTTCCTTCTTGGACAGTCGCAGGATGACTTTTTTGGGTTCAAGGACAAACCAAACTTTCTACATTTGTCAAAAACTTGTTTCATGTTTCAAGTGGTCTTCATCAGATTTTGAATAGACTGTAATGTCATCCAAATAGATGAATACAAATCTGTCTTTTTCTCCCGCAAAGGAAATATCCATTGCCCGTTGAAATGTTGTGCCTACATTAATTAGACCAAATGGCATTTTGTTGCACATGAAAGTACCCAGAGGCATGGTAAATGTTTTCTTTTCTCTATCTTGTCTGTCAACTAAAATCTAATTATAGCCTAGAAAGCCATCTATCATTGACAATCTCTTGGATCCTACATCTTTCTACAAAATAGAGTCTATCTTGGGAAATGGATAGTTATCCTTCAATGAACATCGGTTTAGATTGCAAAAATCGAAACAAATTCTTATCTCTCCATTCTTTTTTCGAACCAAGACTATATTAGCTACCCAATTAGAAAATCTCAAAGAAAGAATTATTTTTGCTTCCCATAATTTTCTAATTTCTTTCTCAATTATTGGGAGCAGCATGGGATTGATATGCCTAATTTTTTGTGCTACGGGCTTTGCATCTGCTTTTAAAGGAATCTTGTGCTCCATTATGCCTATATCATAAGTTTTCAACTCACTATAAGACCATGCAAAAATATCAGCAAATTTTTTCAACACCTTGATAGATTTTGTTCTAGTTTCAAGAGAAAGGAATTTGGACACTTTGACTAATTTTGGTTGATCTTCTGTACCAATGCTACATTCAATTTTACCCTCACCATCAACTTTACTTTCAAGCTTGAGAAAAGCATCATTATTTCCTAACAATCTTTCTAAAGGAACTAGACATTTAGGAATATAGTTAGTTTTTCAGATCTATAATGTTCTTCCCAGCCATGGTTTTCTTAAAAGGCCTGTTATTTTGATCTTCAACAATGTCCTGCTCATCATCAATTTGTATGTATGCAAACTCTTCAACAAACTCTAAAAATTTATGGATTTCCTTGTCATCCTCAAATACTTGCTAGTATTTTATGTTATCTGGAATTGAAGGTCTATTTTTTATTTGAACATCATATGTTGCCTTGACATCTAGAGGAAATTTGAAATTAATAGCAACAATAGCTATTGAATCAGCCTTTTGATTTTCCTCTCTAGTGACAAAATTTATATTAAATTATGAAAAATAATGCTCAATCAAGTCCCAAACTTCATTCCTATAATTCTTCAACTTGGAATTTTTCACTTGGTAGTTGTTTCTCACATGCCTTATCACCAACTCTAAATCACAAAAAAAAATTAGTTGCTCAGCTCCCAAGTCTTTCACTACCTTCATACCTAGCACAGGCACCTCATATTGAGTAGTGTTACTAGTGGTAGAAAATTGCATTTTATATGATATAGTTACCCTTTGCTGAGTGGGAGAAATAAGGACTACGGCAGCTCCCGTTCCTTCTCTAGATGAGGCTCCATAAAAGTACAATTTCTAGATCTATCCTTCCTCTAAATGTTGCTCATTTTTACCTTTAAAGTGTTGTTTTTCACTGATTTCAGGCTGGAAATTGTTATCATCAGCAGCAAGGTGTAGTATGGATGATCTCAATTCCTTCTCTTCAACATATATGGGATGGTTTGAAGGATTATGTTGATCACTAATGATGTAGGCCATTTGGGTTTCCCTATACAGTCTTCTGAATTCCCCTCCAAACACTGGGATTGTGGCATATGACATATCCATCTGAAGGGTGCCTCCCAATTTTTTAGACCAAGATATGGAAAGCAGCATCCCAAATCTAGAAGGAATGTCTGCAACTACAATGTCCATCACTAAGATTTCATAGGTAGTTGGGTAAGAGAAACAACCAAGTCCTTAATTACTCCTAGACACTTGACTTTTTTAGAATCAAAGGTGTAGAGGTCATTTTATTGCTTGGTGATCTCTAATCCTAATTCGTCCATAAATTTCTTTAGCATTAGATTGTGAGAAGCCCCAAAATCTAACAGACAATTATGCAACAATTTGTCATGTATATTGAGTGAGAGGTAGAAAGGTGGTCAATTATCATCATTTTGGTCTTGGACATGATATCCTAGATAAATAGTGGGATGCTCATCCTCAAGGTTGACTGAATGAGGAGCGAGAGGTGGTTGTAGCAGACTTTTAAAAGACTCTTTATATGCTAGATTTTTCAACAATTCCACAAGTAGGACCGGAATTTTGATTTTATTCAATTCAGATTTGAATCTAAAATAAATTGGAACTAGTTCTTTATTTTCTAGAGTGATTTTGACAATTGGGGCATAATTTTGAGGTGGAAGAACCTCATTGACTTTCGCCTTCTATTTGGCATCTTGTTTATCTGAATTTGATTTTTGTTGAGGCTGTTGAACAGGACCTTTAGACCTCAAAGGATAGTTTCTGTTTTGAGCTTCTTGCTATTTTTTATCATTTTTTGCATAAATTTGGACATTCTTATCATCTTAAAACAAATAAATCCTTGACTGGTCTTCATATTCTTGCAAAGTCAAATAAGTTGAATGTGAGGTTTCTCCTACAAGGTTTATTTCTTCATTTTCTTCCTCATGTTCTTGCTTCTCTTCTTCAGCAAAATTATTCAAAGGAGGTTGAACATTTTGATCATCAGCATTCCTCCTTGGGCACTATAGGATTTGTTGAGGTTGAAAAACCCTCCTTAAGGGAGTCTGATTTCTATTGGCCTCATTTTGATTGGCTCTAGCAGCTGGTTTATTTTCTAGCTCTAATTTTGTCATCTTAGAAGAAATTTCCTTGATCAAATTGGACATTTGATCAATCTTTTCTTCTGCTATAAGAGACTTAGAAGAAGAAGGTTTTTCTTATCTCATCTTATTTTTGTCTTTTTATTCCTTTTCTTCCTCCATTTTCAATTTATTAGAAGCCATAAGATTAGATTGCACTCCAATTGCAGCCTCTTGCATATCCATCAAGGTTTGTGCTTTCTCAACCCTTAACCATAAAGTAAACTAAGAATCTAGAGCATTTGCAAAAGTTATCATAGTTGTAGTCTCAACAAGTTTAATTTCTTTGGGAATTTTCTGATAAATCTTATAAAACCTCTTGGTAAAATCAACCAATGACTCATCTGGTTTCTTCTTCAGAGTTCCAAATTCTGTAAGATAGTACACATAGTCTTTCCTATCACCCCATTTCTTCACAAATACTTCCTCCAATTCATAAATTCGTGTTATTTAGTTTGGTGGCAGACTTATAAACCATTTACGAGCTTCACCATACAAGCTCTGAACAAATATTCTTGACCAGACATCTTCATGTTCAATGTTCTGGTTGTCAGCATAACTATAGAAAGCCACTAAATGTTCCTCAGCAGAAACTCCTTCTCCCTCCCCAATGTATTTTGGAAAATATTTCAAGTAATCTCCTTGAGGAAGTGGATGCAAAGGTTGAGGAAGAGCATGTGGTGCATATCTTGCAGCCACTATCTATTGCATCTTTGTAAGGGAAAGTTGAGCCATATTTTTCTTATGTACAGTTGATGGATGACCGGTTGATGTAGCATTTTGGGAAATAGGAATTACAATTTTTGGATTTTGAATCTAATTTAGGACAACAAAAAATTGGAAAGCTTGAGTTGATTCTTCAGGCTTTGGGACTAAAAACAGTGGATTTTCAAAGAGATGAATAGAGGATGTGTTGACTTCACCTTCTGCAGAAGAAGAAGATTCAAATGTTGTCTCTTAAGGGGATGAGTTTAATTCAACTTTATTTTCCTGAGCTAGGAAGTCAGATAAGTTGAATGTGAGGCCTTCAAGAACACTCTCATCTAGTGGATGAGAAGAGGATGACCCAACAACTGGATTTCTAGACAAAGGAAAATATTCTTGTTGAGGAGTGGTAAAAGACTGGTATTCAGGATGATTTTGAAGGAAATTTAAAATGGTCTTAAAATCTTCTTCAGTCAAAACATCCCTATCAAGAAAAGGTGCATTTTCCAATATTTTCTCTAACTCCCGTTCAGTTAGCACAAAATCTTATGTTTCCTTGTTGACACTTAATAACTGTGTTTTTTCCTCTTTGACTGGAATAGTACTTACTTCATATTTACCAATTAAGGAATGAGAAAAACTTTCATCTGAACTTAGGTTAATACCATCTATTTTATTCTCTAGGGAAGCAATTTCAAATTGAGATTTTTCAGCAGAATCTTTTGAAACTAAAGCTTCTTTTGATTCTAAAGTAGATGAAGGTACATTTGCTTTGGAATGTACTTCTTGTGTATCATCTTCACTAACTAAGATGTGGCTTCAACTGATCTCTATTTTCCTTTTCCATTTTTAAAGATCTTCTCTAGGTCTACAACTAGGGTCGCAGTAGGTGATCTTTGATTTCTCCTTGTAGTTGGAGGTCTTAAAACCCCTTTTCCTCTATATGGAGTCACCAGGTGAACTAATTTTCAGTGTTCTTCAAGTCATCAATTTTTATTCACCATCAAGAATTGATATTCAACAATTCAAAACAAGAGACATCGGGAGAATACTTCATGTCCCAGAAGTCGCACCAAAAGATGTTTGCATTGGAATCATCACTTGGACTACATGAAGTGCCTGACCAGACACATCCTAAACTCTAAGGAAATTTAATGATTTGGCTTATAAGATTGGTAGGTGGTTTAAACTCTCTTTCACCGAATAGATATTTTAGTCAAATCCATTTTTCTACTAATGAGGGTATTGGATCCTGATGTGTTAGCAAAAGAGTGAGTTTGTAGCCTATGAGGAGAAGAAAATGTGAAATGGAAGAAGAAACAGTGGGCCTACAAGACATAAATCCACTGCTTTTGGTAGTGTTACACTGAAATTTTTCACCATGACATTTTAGCTTTCTATATGGGTTCATCATTACCTATTTATTGCTCCCTTGGAGGTCTAAAATCATAAAGTTCCTAAATCAAGTCTTGGAATTGGGAAAATCTCATTAAAACCCTAAAAATCCTAACTCTGCACTTTTTGTAGTCATTTCCTACGGTACTGCGATTTATTAGTATAAAAACTGCGACACATCCCACACGTTCTGCTCATTAAAACTGCTGACCCCCATAAAAGGTAAAATAAAGAGAAAAGTAAGTTCCAGAAGCCTAGCTGGTTGAATATTCTCCTAGCTGGAGCTTTCTAGAAGCGTTATCTGGTCAAGCTTCGCCCCTTCCATTCATGAACCTTTATCCCTTCATAAATGGAGCTATCCCTTGGTTTTTGGAGCTGAAATCCCATGATGAGAGGGCTTTATCCCTTCCTTTTTGGAACTGAAACTACCTCCCTTCTGCTATAAATTGAGACGATGTTTCAGTCTCAAGGGTAGATGGAGAGTTTGGAGATTGTACTTAGTAGATGGAGAGACTTCTAAACTTATAGAAGAGAATTTCTTAAGAAATTATACCCTCCACATTTGGCATCATTGGCATGAGAAGGATTACATACTCATCGCCATAGTTTCATGCTAATTCAAAGAGTTGGAGTCTTGTCAAACTGAGGAAAACGGTTGTTCGAGACCCCGGAAGAACTTGTAAAAACATCAAGGCGTCAAGATTGTAAGGTTTCTTCTTTTTATTCAATGTTAATACAAATGGATTCTATTTTCTCATTGAGTTGTTCATCTATATTTTGAATAATTTAATTCTTGGATTCCTTGATCACTAAGATAGATTATTTCTTTCGAATTATCATATTTTGCAGATGCTTTTGATCTTGTTTGCTTGTCTCTGATTACAGATCTTATATGTTGGATCGATATCTTCTGGAGCGACTGGCTTGAAGATCGGGCAAGCGTTGGACTTCAGGTAGGAGCATCTCTCCATATTTAATTAATAATTCATACGCATAATGGTCTACATCTTTCTTTTTGTTTCTAGATATCCTTAGGATACTAGGGAGATCGCTCTTATCCGCAAGAGGGATTTCTCCGTCTAACAAATTGGCGACTCCACTGGGGAATAGAACTTAGTTTTCCTTTTTATTTTTCGGTTTGAATTTTAAGAGTATTCTGATTTTGATTAGTCTAAAACTAGGTTGGGTAGATAACTTACTAGAATCCCTGAAAAGAAAATATGATTATTATTTTTTCTGTATTTTTTCCTGGCCTCTGTGGTTTTTGTTTAAAAACAGTGCGGTAGCCTCTACAGTTTTTAGTTCAGAACAGTGCGGTACCACACTGTTCTCCATTAGAACCTGCGGAATTGTGGAAATTTTTTGAAAAATTAAGAATTCTCTTTTTAGGAGCCAAATTTCCAGATTCTCTATGTTTTCCCCAACTTGTCTTGACTGTCAAAATTTTATGTGTGAATTTCTTTCAGCAATAGTTTCATCAGTCTCTGTTAAGTTAATTGGGTGTTTTGAATCTTATTTTTTGAGAAATTCTTAATTTGATTTCCTTTGGTTATTACTTCGAGGTTTGTCTCAGTCTCTTAACAATTTTGCATCTTTTTGCTTTTGTTTTTGCAAAAAAAAATTCCCCCTCATTCACCGGTGGGGGGCTAAATTATGTCTGAGTGTTAATCGCCTTTGAGTATTTTTATTTTTGAACTTTGGACCTCTCACCCAATTTTATTTACTTACACTTGATTGGTTCTTTAGATTACATTAGAATCATCTTTTGTCTGAGAATTCTCTTGCATAGATCACATTTGCATAATTAGAATTCTCATTTTCAGAATATGAAAAAAAAATGTGCATAGATTACATTTGCATATTTTTCAAGTGAATTGTGCATAGATTACAACTGCATAGTTTACATTCTGAAAAAAATTGTATATTTAGATCAGTTTCCTTGATTTGAATTTACATGTTTTTATGCTTGTTTTAAAAACATAAAATTAAAAATTTCGAATTGATTTGCATTATTTTTTCTTGATGAAATTATTGCATTAGATAATTTGCTATATTTTCTCTTATTTATCAAATCTTGCAATGTTGGAAGTGAATGGAACCTCTCTCCTTACTCTACTTAGGATTCATCAAATTGAAAAGATTACATTATCATATTCGATTGCATTCAATTTTGGGTCAGGTCATAACACCACTGGTTTCATATCCATTTACCCTTTGAGTAATAACAACCAAAATGACACAACGCTTAATTAAAATTCATCTAGTAATTTTTACATTTTTAGGGCTCTTTCCACCAATTTAGATCAGGATTAGTGTGTTGGAATAGGTTGTAGTTAACTTTCCAAAGCAACTAAACAACAACAACATCTTGTGGTAGGAAAAATTCCAATTGTTGCAATTGTGCTCTGGGAAGCTCTTCTTAAAAGAGTCAAGCACGAGATCATGTCGAAACCAGTGAGGTAATCGTACCTATCTCATTGGGAAAGATAGCAGATGTGCACATATTAAAAATGGTAAACCTCGGATAGACCATTTTCGAGGAGCCTAGGGTCATTTGTTGGAAACCTTGGATTATGTCAAGGAGCCTTCAAGGGGATTGAGCTTGTTACACTACCCTTTCGTGTATATCAGATCGTAGACTATTCCCCCAGGTGCATTTCTCTCAGTTGGTGACCTTAGTGGCCATAATATTTAGGATTTTTCCCAAGCTGATGGTGGAGGGAAGGTCCCACCGTACCTGAAGTAGACATCGACTAGACTCGCTTGGAATCTCCAGAGGGTTATCTTCACTCAAGATGGTTTAAGTGGAGAAACTTGCACCAGTCTGTTTCATTAAGCAGGTTGTCAGGGTAATTGTTCCAACCGCCATTTCTGCATTAAAATTCTACGATGTTGGATTTCATCACCAACTAGTGTTTTTAGTGCGGCAATCTACTGTTTGTGTGTGGTTTGACTCCTAGATTTGATAGCGTGTGTTCATTTGTTTGTTTTTACTCTTTAGAGACCTTAAGTGTGAATTTTGAATTTTAATTGTTAGGTGTGAATTTTGAATTGTGAATAATTTTAAATTGTTAATAAAATTCACTGAAGTTTAATCTAATGACAACTATTATGGGATTTACCAACCAAGCAATCCCTCTTAATGAGAATACTAGTACTTTTCCTTGCTTTGGAAATTTTGGTCCTCCTTATATGGCTACATTTTCATTACCTGGACTTATAATAGTTTACCGGTATGGTTATTTTCAACTTCATTGGCCTTGAATACTCCAGTTGTTCCACCTCAACCGGATCCTTCACCTCAACAGAGTTCACCATCTCAACATCACCAACCTCATGTTAACCCTTTACCTTCTTCACCCAACATGTCTTCCTCCCTTTCTTCCTCTTCACTTGGTAAAAGTCTTGACGCTAGTAACCAGGTGGCTAAGAAGAAGAAGAAGCAAGATAAGAAAGAATTCAACCAACCAACCATGGCTGTAAGTGTTAGTAGTGTTGAGGAAACCTCCAACATGCATCGTAAACCCAAATACCCTTGCAAGCTTTTTAAGGGTGACCACTTCCTTATCAGTTGTCTTAGTATTCTGAAGGTCTTGGAAGTATGGTCAGAAAAATCTCATCAACTTATTGTTGATCCATCAACCAGTTATTGTCAGGTTCCTAGGTAAAAGGGTAAAGTTAGATTTCGTTGTAGGTTATGCAAAAGGAGTCATCAAACTCACATTTGCCCTCACATGGATTAAGCCTCAAAAATCTTGGAAAACCTTACTATTCCACAGCAAAAACTTCCAACTCGTTACCTTAAAATTTCTCCCAACCGATTGTCAACTAACGAAGTGATTGATCTAATTCCAACTACAGTCAATCCCACTCTTCCATTGGAGAGTGAAACTCATATCACTCAGGTTGATGATCCATTAGTTGATCAAGTGTTCGACTTGATTTCACATCCGGTCAATCCCACTCTCCCTGTGGAGAGTGAAATTCATACCGCTCAAGTTCCTCTTGTTACATCAGATTCTTCTACGCCAGGGGGTATTTCACCTATTTCTTCAGAACCCACTCCAAGTACCAAGATATTTTCCTTTGATTGGAATAAACTGACAAAACCTCATCTTCCTTCCCCCATCCCTTTCCAAATCATTGTGAAGGTTTGTGGTAATAATGTGCATCGCACAAATGTAGATGAAGGTGCTTTTGTTAGTATTTTATCCTCAACTACTTGGCAAGCTTTGGGTTCCCCTCAGCTTGTGCCTGTTACTTAGAATTTTTCAGCTTTTAACAGAACCCTTCATGAACCTTTAGGGATCCTTCCAAAGTTTCCTATTACCTTGGAAGGTAAAACTATCTGTATTGATCTTATGGTAGTCTGAGGCCCCTTGGATTTTAATTTACTCCTTGGGCGAGACTATGTCTATGCAATGAAAGCTATCGTATCGACACTCTTTTACGTGATGTCTTTCCCTCACAATGGAAACATTGTGACTGTTGACCAACTTTCATTTGTTAGTCCTGATTCGACTACCAATAATCTGACATCCCTGAATATTCCTTCTACGGAGGTGGTATCTACCTCGCCACGGGTTAATTATGTGGCAGCTAGTCCCATGTTTTCAGTTACCAAAGCGAGCGAGCCTCTCACTGTTTGCTTGACTTCATTTTACTTAGATCTGGTAATTGACATGGAAAATCCTATGGGATTATTTGAACGTGATGTTCTTATCCCTATTGAGTCCCTTGACATATGTTCCTTCCAAAGAACTGTTCTTCCATATGATGAAGACCTCTTGGAAGCTATGATCAAGGAGTGTCCCTTGACATGTGTTTCTTCCAGTTGGAAGCCATGATCAAGTTCCCCATGAGGAGAGTTCCTTTTACTGTTTCAACCTCGTTAAAAAATGAATCAGGCAATGAGGAGAGTTCCTTTTACTGTGTCAACCTCGTTAAAAAATGAATAAGGAAATGAAGATAGTTCCCTTTACTGTGTCAACCTCATTAAAAAATGAAAAATATACCATGAGGATGGTTCTTTTCCTGTGCCAACCTCATTAAAAAATGAAATAGGTCCCTATGAGGATAGTTCCCATTATTGTGTCAACCTCGTTAAAAAATGAAACATATACCATGAGGATAGTTCTTTTCATGTGCCAACCGCGTTAAAAAATGAAACAGGTCCATATGAGGAGAGTTCCTTTTCCTATTTCAACCTCGTTAAAAAATGAAACAGGATCCATGAGGATAGTTCTTTTACTATGTCAACCTCGTTAAAAAATGAAACATGACCCCAAGAGGAAAGTTCCTTTTACTATGTCAACCTCGTTAAAAAATGAATCAGTGGGTTGTGAGGATAGTTCCCTTTACTGTGTCAACCTCGTTAAAAAATGAAACAGATTCCATGAGGATAGTTCTTTTACTGTGTCAACCTCGTTAAAAAATGAAACAGGTCCCTATGAGGATAGTTCCCTTTACTGTGTCAACCTCATTAAAAAAAGAAACAGATACCATGAGGCTAGTTCTTTTCCTATGCCAAACTCGTTAAAAAATGAAACAGGTCCCTATGAGGAGAGTTCCTTTTCCTATGTCAACCTCATTAAAAAATGAAACAAGATTCATGAGGATAGTTCTTTTACTGTGTCTGTTGGAAATATGATGCAGAGTGTTGTCCTTGATGGCAACCCACTAAATGAAGATGAAGACATGCGACTATTGACATGTGTTGTCCTTGATGGCAATCCACCTGATGAAGTTATGCTTGACTTGATGGACTTAGTAAATGATGTAAATCTGATGTGATATAATGTGTGATGCTGAGTGTTGTCCTTGAAAGGCAACCCACTTGATGAAGATGATGACAACTTACTTGATGAAGTTGTGCTTGATAGAATATGTTCTTGATGAAGGAAATCTGATGTATCTACAGTGAGTACAGAAGGCAATGAAGAAAGGATTTCAGCATGTACACTATATGATGAAAAAAAAGGTGGAGCAAGGTACCCTTTGGTTATCAGCGATTGCCTAGCGTGTAGTCGTACCATAGCCTCCTCAACGCGTTTAAGTCGCCAAGATGTGGGCTAAAGCGCTCAAAAAGTGCAAAACCAAGGGTAAATCAATTATGAGACAATTTCATTGTATTGCAATGATCCTACGAAGGATGTATCTGGGGAAGCGAATATGAATAAGTTTTACCATGGTATTGAAAAAGGGGCTCATGGTATTGAAAAAGGATAATCCTATATAAGGAGAAGAATTTCATTGTGCAAATCACAAGAGTGGGTGCAAGATGTCTCAGCTTGAATGAATACTTCTCTATGAAGTATATCTGCATGGAATGGGTAAAGGTTTGATGATAGATCTGAATCTATGATGCACTTATGAAGAAATGATGAAACGGAATATCTAGATCTGAAATGTATCTGTATTTGCTAGATCTGTTTATGGAGTGATTAGATCTGTGATGAGGCGAACATCTGTCTGAAGTAAAGGGTTGAATCTGAACTGAATATCTGATCTAAAGAAGTATGCAGCTCTGAAATGGTTGAAGATCTATACGCTATCAATACAGAGAAAGGCCAGATATACGCGCTTTATTGGCGGAAAGCGCCACAGACAAGCGCATGAAATACATACAGAGGTATACGCTGATTTGTGTGGACGGAAGCGCGTATATACGAGACATCAGTGAAGTGAAAGCGCGTATGCAAACTAGGGTTTGCTGAAGCATGGGGTATGAAATATTTGATCTGTTCTGCTGTGTTTCTGCTATCTGATCTGTGTTGATAAGTATCTGTTGGCTTTGATTATGTTTCAGATTAAAAGTATTGAAAAAGAGTCCGGGACGAGTATGATGAAATGTGACCATAAGCGGTAAGTTCTAATAGTTGTTGGATCCAGCAGGAAATTGATGAACGGGTCCATGAGGTGCTTCAGGGTTGTAGCCTTCGGCCGTCGAGTTCTCTTCCAGAGGAGAGGATGGTGTAACGAGGAGTGTGGGGTAGCTCTTCCGTGAGAGGTCGTAAACGGTCAGGTTGAGCTCTTCCGTGGAGGGTCGGTAAACGAGCGCAGCGTGGGGTGTATTCGGTGATGTCGGCTGTTCGTACAAGACATATGTTGTAAGATGTTTTCTCTATAGTAAATATCAAGGTCGAAAATCATGAATGTTGGTTTTCTCCATTTGGTTTAACGGTGCACTTGGTGTTCATGTTATGTTTAGATGGTTTATTCTGTTCTTACTGCACATGTTTACTATTCATAGAACATCTAATGAATGAATGATGGAATGATATAAGTAAAGAACTAATGGCATAATTAGATCTCTGTGTATACGCGAGTTTTATGAAGGATATCCGCGTGTATACGCTAGTTGGCTTCAGCAAAGTAGCGTATGGGTTTTAAAGGAATGAAAAAGTGAAAGTTTAGAATATGCAGTAAATACTGATTCACCCCCCCCCTCTCAGTATTTTTCCCAACAATTGGTATCAGAGCAGGTTCTTCTGCAGAAGCTTGATCGCTTGAAGGAGATCCGTCGCCATGGGAAGTCAAGAAGGAGTGATGTCTATAAAGCCACCTCTATTCAATGGAAGCAATCTGATATTCTGGAAGGTACGAACAAAAGCATTTCTACAAAGTCTTGGAGCAGATGTATGGGCAATCGTGGAAGAAGGTTATCAATACCCAGCAAGTATTCCTACCGATGCAGCAGAAAGGAAGAAGTATGAAATCAATGCCAAAGCAATGAATGTCTTGTTAGGAAGCATGTCTGAATCAGAATTTGCTAAAGTGATGCAGCTACATTCAGCAAAAGAAATATGGGACAAAATCATTCTGAGCTATGAAGGAGACACAAAGGTAAAAAGTGCAAAACTCCAAACCCTTAGAATTGAATATGAAAATTTGAAGATGCATAGTGATGAAAGTGTTGCCAGTTTCTTTCTCCATCTAGATGATATTGTAAATCGGATGAGAAATTTGGGTGAAACCATAACTGATACTACTCTGGTAGAAAAAGTCTTAAGATCCTTGACTTCAAAATTTGACTCTAAAGTTTCAGCTATTGAAGAAAGGCAAGATCTGCAAACTCTTTCTATTGTTCAATTACATGGTACTCTGACTACTTTTGAAATGAGACAAGGAGGTCCTTCTCAAATAAGAGAAGCTGCTTTTAAGGCATCTACAAAAGGAAAGGAAAAGGAAGTTGTCAAAGAATCCAGCTATATATCTGATGAAGAAGAAGCGAATTTCGTCAGAAAGCTCCAACTAGATACTAGAAGATTCAAAGGTAAGCTTCCCTTCAAATGTTTTGAGTGTGGAAAAGTTGGTCACTATGCTGCTAAATGTCCTTATAGAGAAAAACATGGTAAAGGGAAACAATTTGAAAAGAGAAAGAGTAATTATGCAAAAGAAGATGATGATGAAGTGTCTAGTGAAGATGAAGAAGATTCTGACCAAGATCTGAAAGTGCTCATGGCTAAGAAGCAAAAGAAGAAGGCTACTCGAAACAAGAAGATACCTCAGAAATCATGTATAGAAAAAATTGAAGAAGATGAACTAGGTATTAATCGTTGTTCTTGTCTCTTACTTAACTGCATGTGCAAATATTATCATAGTGAAAGTGACAGTATGGATCCAGAAGTTTCTGACGAAGCTCTACAAGTACTCATGGCAAAGAAGGAAAAGAAGAAGGCCACTTTTAATACTCTTCTTTGTGCAAACAATAGTGAAGATAGTGAAAGTAAAGTTGTAGAAGCTCTCAAGACTAAAGTTGAAGATCTACAAAGTTCAACTTCTAAGCAAGAAACTATTTACAAAGAGATGACCTCTCAAATGAAAGATCAAATAGAAATGTTGAATGGACAGGTGGACAGGTATCAAAGGTTTCATACTTATGCATCCAATCGAATTAAAGATCTAGAAGCAGATCTTGAAAAATCAAGCAAGAAGAATGAAGGACTTGAAGCTGCAATCATCTCTCTGTAGGCAGATCTAGAAGCATCAAGTAAGAAAAATGAGGAACCTCTACAATCATTTGAAAAGGAAGGCCTTGAAGAAGAAATCATATCTCTCAAAGAAGATCTGGAAAAATCAAATAAGAATAATGAAGAGCTAGAACAAACATGTGAAGAAAACGAAAATTGGTTGAAAGAAGAGATCCTAAATCTGAAGGATCAAGTAGAAGATGGAAGAAGGAAAGAAGAAAGCATGACAAAGAA
>CM076580.1:392388868-392476199 GCA_034641835.2 Pinus albicaulis | reverse complement strand
CCTCTAAAATATTGTTGAGGTCTCTATTTGATTATAGTGACTATTTTTTTGATCTAGATTCATGCAATAATAAAATTAAATATATATTTAAATTGAAACATGGAACTTCAACAAAAACTGAACTTCAATCCATTAATAACAAATATTGAAAATTGTTTACATGCATAATGGAAATAAACTAGCTCGGGTGATGGTAGCTTATCTCTGAGAATAGATGTGATGGCTACATGCCTTCTAAACTATGTTACAATGAGATTTGAAGACCTTTTTATAATTGAGAAACAATAGAAAACCCTAAAAATCCAAAAATCTAATCTTAAGAGATGAAGCGCTAAACGTTTGTGGGCCCCATTGGGGTTAGTTGGTACACCAACCCCCCAAGGTCATAATTTTGGCATACGATATGCATTTGATGTGTATGATACCTTGTTAGAAAGATATATCTTAGGACTAAAAATTTCCACTACAAACCTTGTCACAAGTTGGAGGTTTTTCCGTTTTCCAAAAAAAATTATTGAGGGCCTCAAAATGGATCTAGAAGTTTAGGACCCAAAAAACTTCCAAAAATTGTAAATTTTGCTACAATTAAGGAAACTAAAAGAAATAGTTTTTTGGGTCCATGTGGAATAGGTGGGTGGCCACCAATATCCACCTAGATCAATCCTCCACCCTTAGGAAGCAATGGTCCCCATTGTGTTGAGTGCATCCATGATATGGGGAAACTTCTGTTGAACTTGGTCCCTAGTGAGCCACTCGCCCTAGTGCAAGAGTTGGCCATATTTGAAAACTTGATATAGTTGGATCCTCTATTTGTGAGTGTTCTTGATCTGTGTGTCCATGATATGATTAGTTGTGGCATGTTCAATGTAGTATTGGTTGAGCTTTGTTGGTGTCAACTTCTTAGCAATGTATGATATGTCCAACAATGGTGGAAAGTATGGCTGAAGGTTGTTCACATTGAATACAAGGTGCAATCCAAGGAATGGGGGGATACTAAGCTCAAAAGTGTTGTCTCCCACAACCTTATTTATGGTGTAATTCTCATATTGGAGCTGTTGAAGCTTCCGATAGGCTCCAGCAAGGCATTCTTTTCATAGATGTAACCAAACTTTTCCACCCACCTAAAACTTATGTGGCACCCAATGTTGAATCATGTCGTTGTTTGTACTTAGAATTGGATTTATCCAAGATGTCATGAACCTGCTGGAGGATGTGCTAAATGCACTCAATAAACCTGGTGGCTTTATTAGCTTCAAACTGAACATGTAAAGATTCTTCCTCTGTAGCTGCAAATGGAAGTGCAACAACAAGAGGACATAATGGTTGAAATCACAGGCCCACTTGAAATGGGTTATGGCCATTTGAGCTATGGATAGTTATGTTATAGTTTTGTTTCACATAGGAAGACTCTCATCCCATGTTCCTAGATGCTTAGAGTTGTACATGTGTAGTATGTGCACAATAATCTTGTTGACGACCTCTTTCTGGCCATCAATATAGGAGTGGAATGTAGTGGACTTGATGAGCTTGGTGTCCAACTAGGACCAAAGGCTCAACCAAAATGTGATTAGGAATATGCTATCACGTTCTGATATAATGGTCTGTGGGATCCAAAAATTTACCCACACTCATTCAAAGAATATTTTGGCAGTGGCTTCAGTTATGATACTCTTCTTACAGGAAACCAATATGGCCATCTTAGAAAATTTGTCGACGAACACAAATACACAGTTGTTTCCATGCTTGGTAGAAGGAAGGCTAAACATATATTCCATGGATATGGATTCCCTGGGCCGAAAAGGAGTAGGAAGAGGAGTATGCAGACTTTGATTCTTAATGGTTGACTTGGAGATGGCACAGGAAGTGCAGGATCTGATGTATTTTCTAACACTCTATCAGATTTTTTTCCAATAAAATTATTGTTTTAGTACTGCCCCAATCTTCTCTGTACCAAATTTTCATGTGACCTGATTATAGTGCACCTCCAAAATAATCTTGGAACACTCACTTGAAGGAAAAAAAATGTGTCCCAGGTGGCATAACAGTGTGTCCTACAAGTGGAAGTTTGAAACTTGATTTCCCTCTAGCAACATTTGGTATGTGGTGGTAAAATCTAAATCATTTTTGTAAATTTTTTACCATCAAAAATATCATGCCCATAAGAGTCGAGGAAAATGTTCAGCAACATAATCGGTGGCCAACTAGGGCAATATGCAACATTATTGGTGTTTCCCTTATTATACTTAATGTTTAGATGGAACTATTGCAGATATGTGGACCATTTTTTTATGAATATCATTATGCAACTTCCCTTGTGTTTGTATAAACTAGAGAGGTTGGTGATTTGTATGGATGATTGCCTCCTTCCCCAAAACGTAATGTTTCCATTTTTGTAAAGCTTGCACAATGGAATACATCTCTTTATTGTAAGTGGAGTATTTACCAATTGTATTAGAGATTGTCTCACTATGATAGGCCATTGAATTCCGATTTTGGGTGAGAACTACACCAATAGCATAGTCAAAGGCATCTGTCTAAATTTCGAATGGTTGCTGTAAATTTGGCAATGTGAGCACTAGTGCAAAGTAAACACGGTGCTTCAGCTCAATGAATGTCTTATGTTGGGACTTGGACCAAAAATAGTTTTCTTTCTCTCTACCATTGGAAATTTGACTCAGAAGCCAAGTGATATGAGAGAATTCCAACACGAACCTTCGATAGAAATTTTCAAGGCCCAAAAAGATGCAAAGCTCTGTCAAAGTGGTCAGGGTTGGCCAATCCCAAATTACTTGGATCTTAGTTGGATCCACATGCACACCATGATCATCAATGACTCAACCCAGATATTAGACCTAGTTCATGCCAAAGATGCATTTCTACAAGTTGGCGCTCAGTTTGTGTTGTCACAGGGTTTGAAGAACTTGTCGAATATGTTGTAAGTATTATTCCCAACTCTTGCTGAAGATGATGATTTCATCCAGATATACAACCACAAACGAGTTGGTGAAGTATTTAAATATATCGTCCATCATTCTCATAAATGTTGTAGGGGTATTTTTCAATCTGAAATGCATGACCAACCACTCAAAAAGGCCCTGTTTAGATTTTAAGGTGGTCTTCCATACATATGTGGGTTCTATTGGAACATGATGATATCTAGACTTCAAATAAATATTTTTGAAATACTTGGCCCCCTTGAGCTGGTAAAGAAGGTCATCAATCTGTGGGATTGGACACCTGTTCTTGATAGTGATTTTATTTAGTTCCTGATAATCAATGCAAAGTCTCCAATTTCCATCCTTCTTCTATACAAGTACACTTGGGCTCCCACAAGATGAGGAACTTGGTTGGATGTACCCTTTTTGTACCAATTTCTGGACCTTCCACTTGATTTATTCATTTTCCAACAGAGAGGGGCAATATATTGGCCCATTGGGTAGGAGTGCTTTAAGAGTTAGATCGATCAAATGATTGACCTAATAGTGCAAAGGTACCCCTTTAGGTAAGGATAAGATGTCCCTATATTATTCCATGACCTTATCCACCTGTTTCTATTGAGTGGAGGAACCCTTCCCCAGGGCCATGGATGTGGCCATGTTATTACCCTTTTTTTTAGAGCGAATTAAAAACAAACAAAAAAACAAAAAAATCCCAGTTTCGGAGATGATATTATTGCATTTCTTATCAAAGATCAAAGAAATGGAGGTAGGAGAGGCTACCTTCAATATATTATATAGATTACTACTCAAAGTGATAATAACAGTGCAAGGCCTAGACTCATACACAACATGACACTTCCAAAAGTATGGTTGGACTAATAATACATCACAAAATTCAAGAGGAGCAACATCATACAATACCTCATCTGTGAAGGCCTTGATGTTGAAGGTCAGGTGGCATTTTTGGCTGAAGCACAGATATCACCCTTGGTGGAGCCATCCAATGGTGCATGACTAAAAATGTGCTATTTTTGGTAGGCCCAACCTCTTCATGACCTCAATTGAGATGAGGTTCTTTTTGCTCCTGCTATTGAAAATGAATTGCAGTGGAGAACCTTTCACCCACATCTATGAGTGAAAGAGACGTCCCCCCTCCTCTGGATCTTCGAGCTTAATCTTCTATAGCTTGGTGGTGGCAATCATTGGAATTGGGCTCTGCATTGATAATATACATCCCTTTTTCATTTCCCTTGTCAAGTTCCAATTCAGAGTCAAAACATGCATATGAATTTGAAGCTTTCAGCTCAGTCATTGGAAAATCAGAAATATAGTGCGTAAAACTAGAAATAGTAGTGTAAATCAACACATAAAATGTAAGAAGATCATATAGTTGTCATATTAATATCATAGCAGTAAAATGTATGCAATTTCTTGAGGAAATAGTCACTCAAGTTGGAAAAACAAGCCTCAAGAGAACATGTACATGAAATATGAAGAACGATGCTACACAAAAAGTACCCAAAGCTATGAAATCATGGTTTTATTAGATATAACTGCTACTGAATAATGTCAATACATGGATCTGAAGTTATATGGCTCAAATAATGTCGGGAATAGAGATATAATCTCCCAAGCACGTTTTCAAGATAACTTGGGAAGGGTTTCCTGAAATACACAAAATGCGGAAAATACAAATATGGCCCTAAGGTTTAATAATCTTTGAAACTAGATAGATGATAGGAGGTTTCTGATATGATCTGGAAATGTATGAAATCTCCTCCTATAGATTCTCCAAATGAGAGGCTGATCCCCTCACTGAAAATCTATCTCCCCTAACTAGGGCTCCAAACCCTCTACTGCAACTACACACTGAAATAACGTAGTTTCTTCAGAAAATTGCACTGTAACTAATATAAGTACCTTAGCCTGATGCTGGATGATGAAATAAGGCTCAGGGGTCCTATTTTCTGGTCTCCCAATGGAAGGAAACTTTCCTCCAACGGAAATTAAGCAAGGAAGTGACCCAAATCAACTATCCATTACTGCACCCTGCAACACAGCACTACTCTAAGTAGAAACTGCAATGATGAAGAAAGTTGTAGCTTGGCCTTAAGCCTAAGTGTGGAAATGTAGTGCAATACTCCTCCAAGAGGCCTCTCAAGGAAAGAGGTGGGATTCCCACTCGGTAACACCATGCGTTGAACAGCACTGCAATATTAGCTAAACAACTGAAGAGAGAAACAAGTCTAAACAGACCATATCAAAATAATAATATATAACATAACCCCATATGGATTCCATCCTCTTCCTTATATAAGTTATGAGCTTCCTCACCCTTGGCCCTACTTAATTAGGTCACTACTTCCATGCATTCAATCTCCCTCCAAAACTGCGTTGTCCCACCATGAATGCCACTCCTCCATAACAGTGTTGTTGATTTGGTCAAAGTTGACCCAATCTTCATGATCCAGCTCCTTTTCACACCTAAGGCTCTTCAATATAGCTTTTTAGATAACCTCCATTCACACTAGGAGTGTATTTTATTCCTACTAAGGAGATTTATGGGTCTCCATACCCTTTTATTCCTCTATCTAAGAGCAGAGTCAAAATTTAATATTCCAATTAGCTGTGTGCTAATTTAGGAATATTACAGTCCTCCCCTCCCAAATGTTGCTTGTCCTCAAGCAACTACAAGGATAGAACTGAAGAGCCTCTCCTCTTCCTCCTGTGGCATCCTCATATGACGAGTTCCTCCAAAGTACAAGATGTTGTCTCATCAATAAGTCTCCAAGTTTCTCCTCCCAAGTATGCAAGTTAGCTTTTGGTGACAATCCCAAATAGTTATCATCATGAAAAAGTGAAATACCCATGGAGGAAACAATATGCTGTATAGAGGCCTTCTTGAGACATGGAATCTGAAATATATTGGGAACCTTCATTCCCATGTGAAGCTTCCATCCCCAAGCTATCATCCATACAAAATGAGTCACCCTCCAAAATGGTAACTCATAGAAATACTCCTCCACCTTAAGCTCATGCAAAGAAGGTGGGTTGCATTGCTGAACTTGATAGACCAAATGGCCTACCCCATGATGTCTCTCTCTCCACTTATGATAAGTGTAGAGCTACTGCTGAATTTGGGCTTCAATCATGTTGCCTTCATGAAGTAAAAAGGAAATTGGATCCTCAAAGACCCACTCTTTGGTTCTTTCCCAGACCATCCCATATAAATTGAATATGGCATTATCATCATATGGAATCCAAATGAGAGAGGTACTAAAGGTTTTATATAGTGCTGGAAAGTACCAATAGTCTCCCAAGTAGTCACATCACAATTTTTCTAACTGTTGTTTCAAAATATAACATGGCAAGTTGTCTCTCAACAGGTTGCTAGTTTTGCATGTCATCTCATTTACTAGAAAATAGTAAATGACATTGTTTATCAACTGAGAATACAAATAATAGTAAAACACTTGCCCCAAGCCATTGAAGAGATGGCTATCCATATCACTGATGTTGGTCCAAAAATGGCCATGAAGCCCAAATTGAGGCTTGCCCTCTTGTGGAGGAATGCACTGTATAGAAATGGCAAGAGAATGAAAATATTGTGTTAGATAATCAATAAGTGCAAAAACACAACTCTTACCATGTACTGAGAGTAAGCTAATGATAATATCCATGACTGAGCCCTCCATAGTGGTATGGCATATCTCCATGAGAAGCAATGAACCATGTGCTGCATTTAAATCATTCTTCTTATGCTTGGAGATCCAAGTCAAGAAGATCATATCATGGTAACAAATGTCTCCATCCACTACTCCATCACTCTCATCTCCTACTTGTCCATCAAGTGCATCAAATGTGAAGTGATCCTGGGAACACTCCATCAACAACCCCATGCTCCCAATTGACAACATTGTTGGCCTTTGTAATAAGGCTCTTGTCATCTCATAGCTCCATTATTTGACATGTCAAATGCCAAATTCATCTACCATAATGCTTCTATATATGGGAGATTCCTTCCAAAGTGGAAGTACCTCCTAATCCTCCAAGACTAAGGAGTAGCCCCTTTTCACCATGATGGTTCCATCACCTACTCCTGCAACATAATGCAAAGTATGGGAGAAAATCAACCCATATTCTCCCAAGAGTTTCCAAAGCAACAACAACTCTTGTTTCCTCCCCACACCATCACCATGTAAACCATGGAGAAACAACATGATGGTTGACATGAAAGATACCACATTACCCCAATACACCCAAACTCCTTGTTTCCATATGATGGAAGTTCCATGCAAAGTCCCAACCATTAGCACACCCTTTGGAATAGGATATGCTACATGATGGCCAAACTCTTTCAACAGTAGCCAACACAGCCTTACCTCCTGCTGCCTTGTGTCATAGATATGTGAATGGATTTCTAGGCTCTTTCTCATCAACATCACCCATCCAACCAATGGTGAGTGTATATCATCATGCTCAAAATTGGTATCCCTCCAATGGAGAATACCATCCTCCCAAATCATATTTCTATCTTTGCATTTCATGGGATGTTGAAATGAAATCTCCTGGAGATCTCCAAATGAAGACCACTCATCAACGACCAATTTGATCCCATAAGGATCCAAATATACTGAAGGAAAATTCTTCTCATTGAGCAGTGAAGTGCTCATCAAAAAATATCCATCATAACAATGGAAGATAAGATGTCTCTCATAAACCATCTGCCTATCCCCTGCTACACATGTAGAATGGTCATTGGAATGCTCCAATAATGGTTGGGCCCCCAACTCATCATTGTTGCTCAATGACAGCGCTACTGATCTCCATGATGGTGCATATTTTGTCTTAAGATCATGCTCAATTTTGAACACATAGTTCTACATTGCATTGTTTAGGACAATATTCATCCTATCCTCCAAAAATATACACTTCAACCCCAAGAGTTGTGTGCAGCTCAACAATGAATAACTAGGATGATTGTATATCTCCTCCTTGAACAAATCAAGGGTCCTCAGCACAGTTATAGTCTGTTACTCCAAATCAGCGATGTGCTTTGACCCTAGGTCATGCATTTTCCCTTACACAATGTTTCCATAATCCTCCATATGATGTGTTGAAATAATAGGAAATGGAAATATGTGCATACCTTGGTAAATCTTGGGAACATCTTGTACTACTACAAGGGTTACTTCCCCTAGTGTGATGACTTCCCCAACTATTGATGATGATGACTGCTCCTCTATGATTGCATCAGTGCTGGTACAAGTCTCCTCCTCCTCATGCATCTCCAGAATAGTGCATGGGACTCTAAATGTCAAGAGATCAAGACCAATTTGAAAAGGTGCAAGTGTTCTTTCTCCTGATGCAAGTACTCCTGTAGCAAGTGGTGGTGGCAGTTTCTTCTCCTATGATTTCTTCTTGTCAAACTTCTTAATCAACCTTTGAGTAAAATTTGCATATGCAATCACTCTTACATGACTAAAATGGCTGAACCACCAAATTTTTGCTTCACCCTCAAGGTGCAGCGCTGCAATCTCAACATATTCTCTTTCTACTACTGGATGTAGTAGGAAGAATGCATTCAAATTCATTCCCTAATCTCTTGTTGTGCATATGGATGACCCATCAAATGTAGATAATAGAAATCTATTGCGGCAAGGTCTTCTTTCTTCTTTGAGCTAAATGAACTGTGGGAGAGTTAGATTATCCTTGAAAGCTCTTGATTGAGATTTGTATTCTGCAAGATACTCGCTTAGAATCTCATGATATAAGTGTCCTCCATCTCCATGCCTTTTTCCTTCTTATTCAAAATAAAAGGGAAAAGTGTATTGATTTTGAGCTCTATGAAATACCGGTTCTTTCTTCTGCTGATAGGAAGTACATGGACCTTCCTTATCTTGAAACCCTAGTGTAGTTTCATTGTTTTTCTCCACCTTTCTTTTCTTGACCTCCTTGGTGAGGTCCCTTGTAAATATGAAAAGAGATGAGATAAAACTCATCCCTTCCATCATTCTGATCTCTTTCTCCTTCTTCTTATTCTCCTGTTAGCATAATCGCTGAGATCCATAGGCTGAGCCAAGATTATGCTCCGATACCACTGTAATATTCCCAAATAGGAAAAATAGGAATATAGTGCATAAAACTGGAAATAGAAATGTAAATCAACACATAAAATGTAAGATGATCATATATCCATCATATTAGGATCATAGCAGCAAAATGTATACAATTTCTTGAGGAAATAGTCACTCAAGTTGGAAAAACAAGCCTCAAGAGAACATGTACATGAAATATGAAGAACACTGCTACACAACAAATACCCAAGGCTATGACAGTGCATTTTTATTAGATATAATTTATGTTGAATAATTCCCATACATGGATCTAAATTTATATGGCTCAAATAATGCTGGGAACAGAGATCTAAGTTCCCAAGCACATTTCCAAGATAACCAAGGAAGGGTTTCCTAAAATACACAAAATGCAGAAAATACAAATATGGCCCTAGGGTTGAATAATCTCTACAACTGGATAGATGATTGGAGGTTTCTGATATGATCTGGAAATGTATGAAATCTCCTCCTATAGATTCCCCAAATGAGAGGTCGATCCCCTCACTGAAAATCTATCTCCCCTAACTAGGGCTCCAAACCCTCTACTGCAACTACACACTGAAATAACGTAGTTTCTTCAGAAAATTGCACTGTAACTAATATAAGTACTTTAGCCTAATGCTGGATGATGAAATAAGGCTCAGGGGTCCTATTTTTTGGTCTCCCAATGGAAGGAAACTTTCCTCCAACGGAAATCAGGCAAGGAAGTGACCCAAATCAACTCTCCACTACTGCACCCTACAACACAGCACTACTCTAAGTGGAAACTGCAATGATGAAGAAATTTGTAGCTTGGCCTTAAGCCTGAGTGTCGAAATGTAGTGCAATACTCCTCCAAGAGGCCTCTCAAGGAAAGAGGTGGGATTCCCACTCGGTAACACCCTGTTTTGAACAACATTGCAATCTTAGCTAAACAACTAAAGAGAGAAACAAGTCTAAATAGACCATATCAAAATAATAATCTATAAAACATAACCCTATATGGCTGACATTCTCTTCCTTATATAAGTTATGAGCTTCCTCACCCTTCGACCCACTCAATTAGGTCATTATTTCCATGCATTCAATCTCCCTCTAAAACTGTGTTGTCCCACCATGAATGCCACTCCTCCATAACAACGTTGTTGATTTGGTCAAATTTGACCTAGTCTTCATGCTCTAGCCCCTTTTCACACCTAAGGGTCTTCAATCCAGCTTTTTAGATGACCTCTATTCACACTAGGAGTGTATTTTATTCCTACTAAGGAAATTTATGGGTCTTTATACCCTCTTATTCCTCTATCTAAGAGAAAAATCAAAATTTAATATTCCAATTAGTTGTGTGCTAATTTAGGAATATTACAGAAGCACCAACATTTTGTGAGCCCCATTAGGGTTAGTTAGTACACCAACTTCCCAGGATCATAACTTTGGCATATGATATCCATTTGACGTGTAGGATAACACGTTAGAAATATTTATCTAAAAACTACAAATTTTGACTACAAACCTATATTATAGGTTTATTTTTTTCCTATTCTCCAAAAAAACATCGTTTAGGGCCTCAAAGCGACTCCAGAAGTTCAAGACCCGAAAAAAAATTCCAAAAATTGTAAATTTCCTTACAATTAAGGAAAATGAAAGAAATATTGTTTGGGGTCCAAGTGGAATAGGTAGGTAGCCACCAATATCCACCTGGATCATTCACTTTATATTCTTTCATGATCATGATGCATTTAGGGACCTATGTGTTGTTATTATCCTACTGGGTTACAAAGTTATTACATGAATATGCACAATTACTTAATATGCCTCAGCTAACCAACTATGGCATGAGGTTTCTGTAATGTACCATGTTCCAAATATCATGGTTCATTTCCTTAGTAAAGGCTACAAACTCTCTTTTAGAGGAGGAGGTATTTAGGTGCATGGATGCATGAGGTTCCTTAGTTGGTATGATATAGTATGTGGTTGCATTTATCTAAGATATTCATCAAAAGCATTGTTATTTGTATGGCCATGTATGATTTATGTATGTGTTTTACTAGAATATTATGGTATGTGAAATACCATGGTTTGGATGCTATGATAATCAAGGATTTTTTGTTGTCAAAAGATAAAACGGTTGAAAGTGGAAACAAGAAGAGGCTTCTATTTTAATTTTTCCTTAATTAAACTAGAAGGAAATTGTAATTCCACACCACATGACAACTTGTACGAGTTAACTAAGTCAGGAAGACTTAGTTAGCGTAGTCATTTCGAGTTGAGGGTCAAGCTAGTGGCATGTAGAGTGTTTCCTGAGTTTTAGGGGGGCCAATTACATTTTTTTTTTGTAATTATTTAACTTAATTATTTGAGTTAAAATTAGTTTAACTAGTTATAATTAATGGAGGAAATATTGAGAGGCACAGTGAACTAAATATGATTTAATTCACATGCGGTGATCAATCAAATAACTACTAAAAATATCTCATGCATGTCAGTTTAGATGAAGACCCAATGATCCAAAATTATTTTTTCTTGAGATGTGTTAAAGAATTACATGTAAAAATTGCAGCTTAAATAAGAAACTTTAAAGACATAAACATAAGAAGAGAGAAGAAATTAACATCATGCAAGAAGACACATAATTGATATTTGATTTCGTCCAGGAGGGACTACGTCTCTGGGCCCTCCTCAATTAGTGGGGAGACCCTCTTTCATTAAGTGGAAAAAAATGAAAGTACAAGTATAAAATGAAAAATTACACCCATATACCTTCATATCTAAAAGTGCTCAAAAATTGGAGGTCTATGATGAAGAAATGGATAACATCGTTGGATTCATGGCACCGAGAGGTGCAGAATCCATATAAAATTTTCTTGAATCTGACAAAGTGAAAATATGGACCTTCTGGAAAATGGCTCAGATCATGGTTTTGCCCCCCTCCTGAATAAAGCTCATGGTTCCGCTTGTCTCGTACTTTGTGCCTGCTCCTGACCTGCCTAGGCATACTTATGAAATGAAGGTTTTTATATTACAAGCTGGGCAGACTTTACCAAGTCCGTCATTGGCCGAATTGGTTTGAGATCCACATTTGGAGGTAGGGGGTCGAGTGGTCAAACCCCGCCCCCTCCTTTATAAGTTGGATTTCGTTTTTCTTAAATTGTGACATGATTTTAAAACACCCACCAGATATATTTTAATTAAAGTGTGGGGGGATGGGCTCGCATTGGGTAGCCTTCTCCACCACTTTTGTCGGTCGTTCCAATTGAATGGAGGTGGATGGGTTGCTCCGTATGGTCATTATAGCAGAGTGGGTTGGGGCCATAGGGTCACAATCATTGGCCCCACCTGTAATATATTATGGTTACCATATAATGTGGGGGTGGCGGGGTCATGGCCTCCGACCCCCTTTAATTAATTATATTTTCTATTTGACCATTGGGGTAGGGAGGGGATCATGGCCCGCCCTACCATTTTTTTAATATATATATATATATATATATATATATATATATATATTAAACAAACTGATCATTTCGAATCTCCCAAATTTTGACCGAGGGAGTGAAAATAATTGTCCCACAAAATCCAATCGGAGATGGCTGGAATCCGATCGTCGGGTTTCAACAAATTTGTTGCCTTATTAATCTGCCACATCACCAAGTCAACCCTAAAACTTTGACTTCTCCTAACTCCTTCATACGGACTCAGAATTAAGTGTCGTATTCATCGTTGGAATAAAAAAGACGAGATATTTAACTTGAAAATAATTTTTCCACATGTTGGACACTTTGAATTTTGAGCCTTTGGACTTAAGCCACTTGTATTTGGACCTGTTCAATCCACTTGGATCATTCCTCCCCACTAGAGAGCTTTTGGACCCCAAACGCCTTATCAATCAATAGGCAAGTGAGGGAATTTCTCCCTCACCTTCTCCTTTTCAAGTCATTTAGCTTTACTTGGGTGCATCCCTTTGAAACCAACACAGAGATATTCCACATCTCCTCGTTGTGAAGTCTTGGTTCTTCGATCGAGACTGATGTCTTCTGGCAGTTCATTGAAATACTCTAGTCCAAATTCATCCACTGTAGGAACTAATATTACCTCCTCGGTGTCCATAATCAATGGTGGTTCATAAAGCTTCAGATTTTCAACATTCACGACTGAGTACATATTCATGTATACAGGAAAATCGAGTCGAAAATCATTATTCTCAATCTTCTCCAATATGATAAATGGACCATACCAGATTGGTCGCAATTTCTTGCCTTCCCCCTTCATTTGATCCTTGTTGATATGGAACCACACCTTGTCACGAACTTGAAATTGATGGTTGACTCAATGCTTATCATGTCGGACCTTATATTGGGCCTGACTCTTTTCCATCCGATCATGCATTTCTTGGTGAATTGTTTGTATCCAATGGATGAACCGTTGTGATTTTTCCCTGTCATCACGTCCACTAGCATCTTCATCCCTTCCATAGATCATGTCAAAAGGGTCCTTTGGTAAGTAACCAAAACATGTCTAAAATGGTGAACGTTGGGTAGAGGAATGCACTGTTCAGTTGTAGGCATGTTGCACATATGGAAGATGCTCATCCCACAACTTGGGATGTTTGCTGCAATAGCCCCACAACAAGTGTACCACAGTACGGTTGACAACCTCTGTCTTTCCATCGGTTTGTGGATGGAATTTCGTACTTCTCTTCGACTTGGTGTCCATCATTTGCCACAAGTTGATCCAAAACTCTCCAAGGAAGCAAGAGTCTCGATCTGACACAATCGATGTGGGCAACACAAAGTGGACCCAAACAAACTAAAATAAAAGATAAGAAGTCTGCTCAATAGTGACCTGCTTTTTACAAGGTGTCAATATGCAAATTTTACTAAAGCGGATGACGAAAAAGTACAAATATTCATGACCCTTTCTAGAGATAGGAAAACCTCCTACAAATTCCATCGACACACTTTCCCATGGATGACCTGAAATAGGGAGTGGTGTGTAGAGCCTAAGTTTTCTATTAGAGGGCTTTGAAATAGAACACATCACACATCCATTTACAAAATGGGTTACAATTTTTTTCATATGGGGCCAAAAGAAAAGCCTTTTCAAATTACATAAGGTTTTTTTGACACCAAAGTGACCAGACACAAGAGAAGTATGCGCTTCTCGAATTATATGTACCCTTTCTGGTGTGGGTATGCACAATTTTCCAAGGTGATACAATAGCTTCCCCTGCAAATGATATTTGTCCACCTGGTGAACCATGAGTTAGTTTTGCATATATTTCTTTAAAGTCATCGTCGTTAGCGTATTGTTCAGCATAACTTTCAAAAGACAACGAACCATTATGAAAAATAATAGAAGCAACAATAGGAGGGCAAGAGAGCATATCTACTACTTTGTTACTAGTGCCCTTCTTATACTTTATTACCAGATGAAACTGTTGTAGAAACCCCATCCACCTGAAATGACGAGACTGTTGTAGCTTGCTCTGTGACTGAAGGTATTGCAAGGGCTGGTGATCTGTATGGATAATGGTTTCCTTGCCGAGCAGGTAGTGTTTCCACTTTTTCACACTTTGGACCAAGGCATACAGTTCCTTTTCATAAGTGGGGTAATTGATGACAGCTTGGGAGAACTTCTCAGAATGGTAACATATTGGCTTCTTCTGCTGCAACAGTACAACTTTCATGGCATACCCACTGGCATCGATTTCAATCTCAAAAGGCTTCCGGAGATCGGGTAAATCTAGGACTGGTAAGGTGTTGATTTTATCTTTCAGTGCTTCGAAGGACTTTTGTTGCTTTCCTCCCCATTGAAAGTCTTGTTTTACACTTGTCAGTGTGTTTAAGGGTGATGCAATAATAGAGAAGTTGGTAATGAATCTCCTCCAGTACTGTATTGCACCTAGAAAACTATGGTCCTCTGTTACATTAGTAGGCTTAGGCCATTTTACAATCACCTCAACTTTGGAGGGGTCTATTTTTAATTGACCATTACTGACAATATGATCTAGGTAAACCGAAGAGGTTTTCCCGAACTCACACTTTGACAATTTTACATACAATTCTTCCCTCTTTAATACATCAAGTACTTTCTTTACATGGCATACATGTTCATCCCAAGTCCTACTAAAGACAAGAATATCATCTAAATACATAAGGACAAACTCATCAATGAAAGGCATAAAAATATCATTCATGACTCTCATGAATGTGGTTGGCATGTTCCACAGTCTAAATGGCATCACCATCCATTTGAAAAACCCCTGCTTGGTCTTAAAGGTGGTTTTCCACATGTACTGCTCTGCAATTCTGACCTAGTGATAACCACTATGAAAATTCAATTTGGTAAAATAGATAGCATTCTTTAATTGATCTAACAAATCATCAATGCGAGGGAGAGGGTATCGATTTTTCACCGTGATTTTGTTTTTCTCCCGATAATCCATGCACATTCTCCATGTGCCATATTTCTTGGGTACTAACACGATTGACGAGCCGCAAGGATAAGTACTTGGCCAGATGATCCCTTGGTTCAACAATTCTTGTACCTAATTTTTGATCTCCTCCATCTCGATAGATGACATCTTGTACATACCAATGTTTAGCAATGGAGCATCATGGTGCAAATGGATCTCATGTTGGATTTCTCATTTTGGAGGCAATCCTCTGGGTTCTTGAATCAACTCATCATAGCTAGAAATAAATTCACATAATTCTTGTTTATGAGCTGAATCACATCCTCGGAAAGAATCTTATGTTTCTTCATCTTTTCTCTCACAACCATGAGAAAACACCCCTTGCTAGAATTCACCAATCTCTTCATATGTCATGCACTTACAAGACTAGCACTGATCTTGGTTTGATGAGCTCTTACAATATACTCTACCCGATATTTTATGATTTGGTATTTATTTTCATGCCCAAAGAAAATTTATTTCCTGTCGTAAAGATAGGGACTCCCTAACACAATACCATAGATATCCAATGGTATGATATCCATTTCTACCTCATCCACTAGTTTAGAAGCAATTACAAATTTAACCTTACATTGCTTGGTTACATTTAATTTTACTTTGTCATGTATCCATCCAAGCGGATAAGGTTTCGAATGAGGCTTAACTTCTAAGCCTAACTTTTAAACCAAGGATTCTAAGATTAAATTTTATTGGGAGCCTGAATTAAATAGAGTTTCTACTTTTGTATGATTTATGACAACTCTAATATGAAACAACTCAAACCTCTTTCGTTCATTAGGAAGAGGCTCATTTGTTGAACTAGTGCTTCCATGCGATTCAGAATTAACATGAAGAGAAAGAGTACCTTTTGTGCACGCTGCTGTGATCAATGCCTCATCACCAGAGTCAGATCCAAGATCTTGTTGTGCAATTGCTACCATCTTTTCCTTACCCTTTCCACCATATCTCTTTGGCTTCCTTTCTAGGTACAACTTCCAACAATGATCATCGTCATGACCTTCATTTTTGCAGTGAATGCAATAAGGATTTTCTCCTTCATCTTTCTTCGTTGATGCCATCTTATTTTCCTTTCCCTTTGCTTTCCCTTTGAATTTTACATTTGAAGGTTTGAAAGGTGGTTTCTTTGAATGATCATCCTTATAATTTCTACCCCTTTTTTCAAGATGAATGGCCTTTACACTGGCCGATTCAATGGTAGTAGGTTCAAAAATTAACAATAAATGTCTAATGTAACTATGTAATGACCCAATGTACTTAGTTACCACTTCAGGTGAATCTAATGAAATGCCCAAATGTAGTGCTTTTTTCTAACTTCCTCAATAAAGCTTTGTACATTTTGTCGTTTACCTTGCCTTAGGTACTACCATTCCATTAAGGCTTTTTGCTTATAACCCAAGGGATAGAATTTATCTTTAGGTGCAGCAATAAATTTGGCCATGAGGAAAGAAAGTTACCCAAATTACTGGTGCCTTGAATTTGTCTCTCCCACCATATGAGAGTTGTGCCATTCAGTCGAAGAGAAGCCAACTGGATATTTGCCTCATCCTCCACAATCGGTTGGATCCTGCAGTAGAGATCAAGCTACCTAATCCAGTTGTTAAGTTCCTCTGCATTACTCTCACCATTATACATGGGTAGATCAAATTTTACATCTAACTTAAAGAAAGGTTTATTAGATGCATTTCCTGAATTCCTATGATAATGGTGAGAATAGGAGGAAGAAATTTCACTCCATGGAGGAGAAGGAGGTGGATCTCCTCCATTATCTCCATGCCCTGAACCTTGTCCTTCTGAAGCATTCTCCCCTAATTTCTCTAGTTTCTCAAGTCTAGAGAACAATTTCTCGACCTGATCTACCATGGTGTAGAAGGTCTTGTGGAAGTTGAGCTCCTCCTCATTTCAAGCATCAACATCCATGTTTCTTCTCCGATGTGCACGTCTCGCTTCGCAATCAAAAGACTATAGTGTCCCTTCACCTCTTCGTAGCCTATATCTAGTTATCATACAAACATGTAATTCCCATCTACAAACACCTGCTCTGATATCACTTGATCCAAAAATATTTTTCTTGATATGTGCTAAAGAATTACATGTAAAAATTGCAGCTTAAACAAGAAACTTTAAAGGCATAAACATAAGAAGAGAGAAGCAATTAACACCATGCAAGAAGAAACAGAATTGATATCGGAGTTCATCTAAGAGGGACTACATCTCCAAGCCCTCCTCAATTAATGGGGGCGGCCTCTTTCATTAAGTGGAAAAAAATGAAAGTACAAGTATAAAATGCAAAATTACACCCTTATACCTCCATAGCTGAAAGTTCCCAAAAATTGGAGATCTCTGATGAAGAAATCGACAGCACCGTTGGATTCGTGGCACCGAGAGGTGTAGAATCCATATAAATTTTTCCTCAATCTGAAAAAGTGAAAATATAGACCCTCTGGAAAATGGCTCAGATCACGGTTCCGCCCCCCTCCTACACGGCACTCATGGTTCTGCCTGTCTCGTACTTCATGCCCACTCCTGACCTGCCTGGGAGCACTTATGAAATTAAGGTTTTTATATTATAATCTAGGCAGGCTTTACCAAGTCTGTCGTTTGCCGAATTGATTTGAGATCCGCATTTGGAGGGAGGGGGTCGGGTCGTCAAACCCCGCCCCCTCCTTTATAAGTCAGATTTCATTTTTTTTTTTAAACCGTGACATGATTTTAAAAAATATGCCAAAGATATTTTAATGCAAGTGTGGGGGGTTGGGCCCACATTAGGAGGCTCGCCCCTCCACTTCTGTTGGGCATGCCAATTAAATGGAGGTGGTTGGGTTGCTCCGTATGGTCATTATAGCGGAGTGGGTTGGGGCCACAGGGTCACAGTCGTTGGCCCCACCCGTAATATATTACGACTACCATAGAATGTGGGGGTAGCGGGTTCATGGCCTTCGACCCCCTTTAATTAATTATATTTTTTGTTTGACCGTTGGGGTAGGGCGGGGGTCATTGCCCACCCTACCTTCTTTTTTTTTCTTTTTAAAAAAACTGATCTTTTCGAATCTCCGAGATTTTGACCAAAGGAGTGAAACTAACTGTCCCACAAATTCACCTGGAATTTGGCCGGAGTTGGCTAGAATCCGGTGGTCGGGTTTCAGCAAATTATTTTCTTCCTTAATTTGCCACATCACCAAGTCAACCCTCAAACTTTGACTGCTCCTAACTCCTTCATATGGACTCAGAATTGAGTGTCGTATACGCTGTTGGAATTAGAAAGACAATATATTTAACTTGACACTAAGTTTTCCACATGTTGAAAACTTTGATTTTTGAGCCTTTGTACTTAAGCCACTTGTATTTGGATCTATTCAATCCACCTGGATCACCCAATTAAGATTGGAGTTAAAAGGAAGTGTACTATCAGTTGTATGATTAGAAAATTGTACAAGTGGTGCATGGAGTTAGAGGAAGGGCCTTAATTTATTGCACAATAATTATTTGGGAATTTCCTAATTAATAGGGGCTCAATTTCCCTAGGGATTGTGCAAGAAAGGAGGGCATCCATAGGCCAAGAAATTGGTTAAGTATTGAACAAAGCTAGACTAGGAATCAGTGATATAGACAGAGATAGTTCAGAGAGCTCTCAAGCCCGAGAGAAGAATTATATTGTTACATATTCTTTGACTTTTGCAATATACAAAGTTACCGATCAAACGAGAACTATTACCTCAAAACGAGAAATTTAACCAAAAAAACATCAAAAAACAGCCCGAAAATGAAAAGTGTTATTTTGGAATAACTTTTTTTACAAGGTAAATTTTCAACATTTTTTAAAAATGGAAGGAAAAACCATTTTTTTGGTGCAAAAAACACCGTGAAAACAAAAAAATGTTGATGCTAGAATAACGTCACCAATGTTTTTAGTGCAAAAACCACTCTAAAAATGAAATGTGTTAATGATTGAATAATGTCACCAATTATTTTGTGCAAAAAACACCCTAAAAATGAAAAGTGTTGATGCTAGAATAACATCGCCAATTTTTGTGTGCAAAAAACACCTTGAAAACGAAAAGTGTTGATGCTAGAATAACATCGCCAATTTTTAGTGCAAAACACACCGAGAAAACAGAAAGTGTTGATGTTGGAATAACGTCTTTTCTTTTTCAGGGTAAATTGTCAAAATATTTTAATAATGATGTTAAAGATAATATATCGTGACTCTAAAAAACCTTAAAATTCCAATGATGGGCATGAAATTAAAGATAAAATATCAAAAGTCTTAAAATTCCAACGATTTTTAGGCATGTTATTAAAGATAAAATATCACGTCTCTAAAAAGCCTTAAAATTCCAAGGATGACATTAAAGATAAAATATCACCTCTATGAAAATTCTTAAAATTCCAACAATTTTCAGCCATGGTGTTAATATTATTTTAAAAAAATATTACCATTTAATTTATATTAACTTATTTTTATTTTTATTTTATCATATTAATAACAATTTATTAAATATAATGTATTGAAATCATTGGATATGAAACACTTCAATTATGATGAATGAACAACTTTGATTTTGGAGTTTTTGATAGTCTCTCCATTAAAACAAATCTTTTTTGGAAATTTGTGTAAATATTTTATTTTTAAATAATTTTAAGATTTTGAAATTTGCAAAAAAAAATTAAAACCAACATATATATATATATATATATATATATATATATATATATATATATATATATATATATATATATATATATATATATATATATATTTTTGAATTTAATAAATCAAAATTAATAAACATATTAAAGATTATGCAAAAAAAAAAAAAAATTGTCGTTTCAAGAATCCTATCGGTCGCTAAGTACACCTTTAACAAAAGAATGTTCTCTTAGATTATTGCTTCGACATATTTTTTATTTTGACATATATATCCAATCAAATATATTGAGAATATGAAAACAATGAAAACAAAAAATAAATAAATAACTAAATAAAAAGATAATAACAAGTAAATAAAAATATATATTTAACATTAAAAAAAGACCCAAAAAATATACAATATAAAAATTACAGAACAAATCAAACATAAAAAATGTAAAAAAAACAACAATTAACTTATAAAAGATCAAATTTTAAAAAAAAACAACACACATAAAAAACTATTAAAAAAAAAAAACATCTCAAAAAAACATAATTAAAGAACTTGAATTTTTGAAAAAAAAAACATTAAAAAATAAATAAATAATATTGATGAGATAAATCTTAAAAAAAAACAAACAAACAAACAAACCAATAATACATTAAAATAAAACAAAAAAAAATAAATTAATTTTTTTTTAAAAATAATTAAAAGTATTGAAATTAATAATTAAAAACATTGAAAATAATAATTAAAAACATTAAATGATTTTTTTTTTACCAAATAACAAAACAAAATATTAAAAAAATAAAAAACAAAAAACTTATTAAAAATAAAAAATAATAATCTATTTAAAAATAATAATAATAATAATTAAAAAAAATTAACCATTTGAAAATTAAGAAAAAAAAATCATAAATTAATAACAAAAGAATTAATTTAAATAAATAAATCGAAAAAAAATTTTATATATATATATATATATATATATATATATATATATATATATATATATATATATATATATATATATATATATATATAACCACTATATATATATATATATAACCAATTATAAAATATATATATATATATATATTAAAAAAATTATAAATTAGAAAAAAAAAGGCTCCCCTTGCCCCGATGACCGCCTAGGCATGGAGGGCCAAAATTAATTTTTATTTTTATTTTTATTTTTAATTATTTTTTTTAATCGAGTTTTTTTTAATTAATGGTTTTTGAATTTATATTTTTTTTAAATTTTATTTTTTATTATTATTACATTTTAGTTTTTCTAATTTTTTTAATTTTTTAAAAAAAAATTATTTTGTTTTTTTCTATTTAATTTGGTTTTTTTTCTATTATTTTTAAATTGTCTTTTTAATTTATTTATTTTCTATTATTTTAAAATTTTATTTTTTCTAAATTTAAATTATTTTATATTTTTTTTACTTACTTTAATAACTTAGTCTTGATGATGAACCACACTGGTTGGTTCGAAACACGTCGACAATGTTCATTTTAATGTGATTATTACCGAAAAATTCTTCATAATTTTACTATGGATCACAGAAGCCAAGAGTCTATAAATATTGTTTTTAACTTTTTTTTATTTTAAATTTTAAATTTTAATTATTTTTAAATTTTAAATTTTAATTATTTTATTTTATCATATTTTGTAATTTTGCAGTTTTTTTTTTTACTTAAAAAAAAAAAAAAAAAATTCATGTTTTTTTTGTTATGTTTTTTTCCTTTAAATTATGTGTTTTTTGAAAGAAAAAAATCCTCATTTTATTTTTTTATTTTTTAATATTTTGTATTTATTTTTTTATTTTTAATTTTTAATTTTTTTTTTAATTTTTTTTTTACAACTTAGTTTAGTTTTTTTGTTTTACATTTTTACGAGTTTTTTTTCATCTTCTTTTTTTATATATATTTTTAAATTTGATTTTTTTTATCATATTTATTTATTTATTTTATGTTTTATTACCAACATGAAAATCACCAACATTATAAAATTTAAAGCGTAAAAAATATGTCCTCTAAACAAAAAGAGTTGATGTTATATCAACACTTTTCAAAATTAGCATGAAAATCATTAACATTTTAAAACAAGTGTTCATACTTGATAAATAAACAAATTTAAAGTGTCAAAAATCAACCCTCTAAAAAAAGGGTTGATTCTGCATCACCACTTTCAAAATCGACATGAAAATCATGACATTTAAAAAAAAAAAAAACATAAGAAAATTTAAAGTGCCAAAAATATGCTTAAAAAAATAGGTGATTCCGCATCACCACTTTTCAAAATTGACATGAAAATCATGAAATTTGAAAAATAAAAATCACAACAAAAATTAAAGTGTCAAAAGTATGCTACAAAAAATGGTAATACTGCATCACCACTTTTCAAAATCGAGTGTTTTTTTTGCCACCTAAAAAAAGGGGTAGTTAGTAATTTTCTCGTTTGGTCAGTAACTATGCTACTTATGGGTTGAAGCATGCAACACAACAGTATTTGTGCAGAACAAAATTCCACATCGGATTCTCGAGATGAGTACACGAGAGGAAGATTTCTCAGGTAAGAAATCAGATGTGGCGCACTTTAAAATTTTTGGTTCATCGGATTATTTTCATGTAACCAAAGATGCCAGAAAAAGGTAGAATTAACAGCTGAGTTGGGAATATTTGTGGGGTAAATTGATACACCTCACAACTATTGGATGTACTTTGCATCTTACAGGATGATAGTGGTTATAAGAGATGTGAAGTTTGATGAAGAGAAGGCCATGTGAATTTCCCTTGGGAGGGAGCTTTAGTTACATGAAGAGCAAGAGCTCTTAGCTCCAAAAGAAGAACCTTAATATGTGGAGCAGCCACAAGCAAAGGAATAGAGAGTGAAAGCACCCATTCATGCAGAGACATCAAGAGACAGAAGGAAGAACACGAGAGAGGCTTGCAAGTTGGTTCTTGATGCTAGAGAGAATATGGGAGCATCCACATCATAGCATAGGCAGAGGAGGTCCCCATATAGATATAATGGCTACATGACTCTTATGAATGAGAGTGTAGAGATTGAGCCATCCTCATTTGAGGAAGAATTACAAAAAATTGTATGGGTTGACGCCATGGTTGAGGAGTATGACTCCATTATCAGAAACAACGGATGGGAAGTTGTCCCAAGACTGGAGGACAAGTCAGTTGTAGGATCCAAGTGGATCTACAAGGTGTAGCAGGCAGAAAATGAGAGTGTTGAGAAACACAAGGTCAGATTTGTGGCCAGAGGGTTCTCTCCGATGGAGGGAATTGATTACGAGGAGACCTTTGCTTCAATTGCAAGGTACTCCTCAATCAGATATATCCTTGCACTTTCAGCGCAGAAGAGATGGAAAATACATTAGATGGATGTAAATACAACTTTCCTCAATAGAGTGATTGAGGAAGAGGTGTACATAGAGTAGCCAGAAGGATTTGACACCTTCAAAAAAGAGTTGCATGTGTGCAGACTCAAGAGAGTGTTGTATGGACTAAAACAAGCACCTTGTGCTTGGTACATCGGGATCAACAACTACTTCACCGGGTTGGGCTTCACCAAAAGAGAAGCGATGCGAACCTTTACCATATTGTGGTAGAAAATAAATTATTGATCACCATACTATATGTCAATGATTTGATTCTCATAGATTATGAGAAGTTGATCAAATATTTCAAAGAGGATCTTGCAAGAGAATTTGAGATGAAGGATATGGAGCTCTTGCATCATTTCCTTGGACTGGAATTTTAGCAAAGATATGGGGAACTATTTTTATTTCAAGGAAAGTATGCCAACGAAATTTAGAAGAAATTTCACATGGAGAGCAACAAACCCATGGATACTCCTCTAGGAGGGAATTGGAGGAAGGAAGATGTTACTTCAGGCGAAGTGGTAGAAGCTATCATCTACAAGTAGCTTGTGGGTTCACTCATGTACTTGGTGAACACACTACCAGACATATGTTATGCGGTTAACCAACTTAGTCAAGATATGGTTAAGTCTACCAAGCTCTATTGGAAGGCAGAAAAACATGTGTTGAGATACCTCATAGGCACCACTCAGTTTGGGCTATGGTACATACAAACAGAGGGAGTGAAGCTCCAAGGCTTCATAGATGTAGATTGGGAAGGGATTCCATCCGAAAGGAAGAGCACATCAGGGGGCATCTTCAATATTGGGTCAATAGCAGTTTCCTGGTACAGAAAGAAACAGAGATCATTTGAACTCAGTTAAGTAGAGGTAGAGTACATGGCTGCTAGTCAAGCAACTTGTGAGGCTATATGGATGAGGAAGATCCTTGTTGGGTTGTTTGTTTAGCACATGGGTCTGACAATGATTTATTTTGATAACCAGAGTTGCATCAAACTCTCAGTTAATCCAATTTTCATGACATGTCCAAGCATATTGATATCTGGTATCACCATCTCAAATATTGTGCAGAGGAGGATTATGTCATTAAAGTATATTCCTACATAGGATCAGGATGCAAACATCTTGATGAAGTCATTGTCAAGAGGCAAATTCAAGTTCCACAGAGGAAGGATTGGTGTAGTAGACAATATTGTTCTTGTTGAGAGGGAGCGTTGAAAATGGAAACAAGAAGAGGCTTATAATCTAATTTTCCCTTAATTAAAGTAGAAGGAAATTGTAATTCCAAATCACATGACAACTTGTACGAGTTAATTAAGTCAGGAATACTTAGTTAGCTCACTAAATTAGAGTTGAGGGTTAAACTAGAGGTCCAATGAATTAAATCCGATTTAATTCACATGTAGTAGTCAATCAGATAACTGATAATTTGCTAAAAATAGCTCATGCATGTCAGTTATGAGGAAGACCTAGTTGAGATTGGAGTTAAAGGGAATTGTACTATTAGTTGTATAATTAGAAAATTGTACAGGTGGTGCATGGAGTCAGAGGAAGGGTCTTAATGTATTGCACAATCATTATTGGGGAATTTCTTAATTAATAAGGGCTCAATTTCCCTAGGGATTGCGGAAGTAAGCAGGGAATCCAGGGGCCAAAAAATTGGTTAAGTATTGAATCAAGCTAGCCTAGGAATTAATGAGACAAAAAAATATAGTACAGGGAGCTCTCAAGCCTAAGAGAAGCATTGTATTGTTTCATATTCTTTGACCTATGCAATATACTGATAGTAGGGATTTTAGCTGAGACTTTCCCCAGATAAATCTTGATGTTGTGCGATTGAAATTATTTCTCTTTCTTTTTCATGTGATTGTGTGATCATAATTGGTTTTCGTAATTTGTAGAGTAGATTCAAGTATTTTGTTTTATCATATTACAAGATCAGTTGAATCTACGTGGATTTTCTACATAATGAAGTTTGTCGTTAAAATGTTGAATATTGCACAATAAGAATTAACATGGATTTATATTGTACATGAACGATTATTTACCTTGTTTTAGTCATGGTCTAATAGTGAAATAATGCAAGGTACAATAGGGGATCTGATGTCAATATTAGATCAATTGTAGTAGGATTAGGTGTTATTGTAAGTAAAATTACATAGTGATGTTAGCCATGGATTGGCTTGTGTTAATTCATATTAGTAGGCATACTTGTACTTTTGTGAAGGTATTTTATCTATATTTAGAATTGGGTTTAATAGTGTTTGGTATGAGGATGTGTTTTTTTTATTGTAGAGGTTCTGGGAAAATCCAGGATTCTAGGAGAACCCTAGTCCAATCCCTGTAATACTTGAAATTTTCTAAGCTATAACAAGGAAGAAATGTGCCTTATATCCAGGTCCTGGAAGGTAGTCCCAAAAATGTTTCATCTGGATCGAATATAGTGGAGATATTCAGATACATCTGATTATTTGGGCGGCATCACAGAGCAATCAAATTCAGTAAAGTTCTTGATATATGTTTAGTCATGAGTTAAGGTGGAAGCCCATCTAGGGTGGGGACCAGCCTGGATTTGGGATAAATTTGGAGTAGCCTAGATGGGAAGGTTTATTTGATATAAATAAATACACACACACACACATATCCATGGTGGCATAAATCAAAGAGGCACCATATGTGTCGGACATAATCAAAATTCAAAAAATAACAAATGGAATAATGGAATTAATTAATCATGGGCTAATCAATAAATACACACACACATATCCATGGTGGCATAAATCAAAGAGGCACCAGATGTGTCGGACATAATCAAAATTCAAAAAATAACAAATGGAATAATTGAATTAATTAATCATGGGCTAATCATGACTAAGTCACTTAGTCTTAGAGTTTAGCTGGTGGATTAAGTGTTAATATGGGGATGATTGGCTAATCCCACACTGTATCCATTGTTAAGAAATAACTCCTTGGAGGTTGGTGCTACTTAAAAAAAGCATAAATGAAGCTCTTTCCTGTCTCTTAGCATGGAAATTACCATCTCGATGTGCCCAATTTTGGTAGGGGACTCCCTCACTCCTTGGTGCAATGACACGCTGATTTGGAGGCATGTCAGGGAATTAAGTGTGGGCCCTTCATAAATTCACATAATGGGAATTTTTTGATTTGCACAAAGGATCGAGACCCGATGGGACCCCTAGCTTAAGCTAATATGAAAGGTGCCACATAGGTTGGGTATGGCCACATGGATTGCCACATGTAATTTTCAATGACATGGAGACGTGGATAGCTTGCTCACACGAAACACTGATAGTGTGACATGTGGTAGGCATAGTAACCTTTTTGGGTGACCAAGGGGGACGGTTGCGGATGACACATGGCACCCCCATAGGATGCTATGTCACAGAGTGACATCATCAGGACATAAGTGTGATGTTAATAAGGTGGCAAAGTGTATTTGGGGTAGTAGAAAAGAGGCACAGAAAAAATTGACCCATTACTAACATGTCCCATGCCTTCTTCCTAGCGCCATGCCATGTCGCCCCCTTTTTGAGTTTGGGCACAATTGTTTTGGAATGCTAACGTGGAAGATATTGTGTGTAATGTTAGCACATGGATTTCCATCCTGCCCACCCCAACTTATTTTTCTATGTTTTCACCTCAGCTCCACTGTTATCACTGACCTCGCATCGTTTTTTCCATTCTTGCATTTATATTGTGCTGGCCACATCATCAAACTCCTTATCCTTATAATCACCATTTTTTCCCAATTATATATCATATTTTTATCCTTTGCATGCTAATTTCACCAAAAATTTGTCTCTACAATGGAGGAAAGAAATGTTCTAAAAGTGTTGGGATACTTTAGTATTATTGGTCTATTTCATGTACAGTGGACTCAAGTGCTTTGAGCCGTGGTGAAATCGGTTGACCAAATGAGCAATACTATGAGGGATTTGTCACATATTTGGACTTATTAGCACTAATAAAAGAAAAAGAGACATGGCTGAAAGGTGCCTTCAAAATTTTGGCTTCGTTGAATGGATGCTTGGGTTATGGTTTATTTCTCCAAGTCAAGGTCTAATTTCCAAAGGGGAAGAGCCCATGAAGGAGCCAAAAGAGGTGCACTACAAATCTAATAGAATGGTGTGGAAAATTTTATATAAACCTCAATGTTTCACCTCCCATAGTGCATGTGGGATAAACACACTTTCAAACTTTTTTATAAAAAAAAATTCCAGTTTTTTCTGTGTGACTAGTTGAATTCCGAGGTGGAATCTGAGAAAATGGTGGCGAATTTTTGGAAACAGAAAGAGGTTTTTCCTCAACACGGGCTAAACAACAATAACCTCTGAATGTTGAGAGCTTATGGAGAACTGTGTGTATTGTTCATTGAGCCCAAATCGGTTCTCCAAAAGCTCTCAACATTCATATGTTTATGACTGTGGAAATGTCCATTCTCTAAAAAAATAACCTCTTTCAGTTTTGGCATAACTGCTACATATTGGGAGAATCAAGAGCATCTTTGAGCCTTATTGTTCGGATCTCAAAATTTTCCTATTTGACACATGTTTTCGGAATGAAGATCTCAGGTAAATGGAAACAAATATCAGGAAAATGAAATAGGCTTTTCCTCAGCATGGGCTAGAAAAAAATAACCTCTTTCAATTTTGGCATAGATATTAATATTGGGAGAATCGAGAGCATCTTTGAGCCTTATTTTTCAGATCTCAGAATTTTCCTGTTTCACACATATTTTGTGAATGTAGATCTCAGGTAAATGGAAACAAATTTCAAGGAAATGAGAGAGGTTTTTGCTCATAACAAAATGATATAAAAAAACCTATTCCATATTGTACACATATATCATGAGTTTGAATTTTCGAATTCATAATTGCAGTGTTATTTATGAAGTAGGTTGGTATTTTTTTGGGATACAGCTCTAGATTTTGATGTAACGGACTACTCTTTTGGGGGAATTGGATAATTTTGACCTCTGAATCTTAAAGAAGGGTTATATTCCTATATATATCTTGTAAATTCAATTTAATAGAGGTTGGAAATCAGAGGGAGAAGCTGTTGGACTGTGTATTTTTCCTTGAATATTTTTATGTAATTAAATGCAGGAGTTTCTCTCTTCTTTGTTTTCAAATTCGTCATGGTGTTTATGTTCAGTATCTGTTCCTGTATTTCATTTACATGATTATGTTTTTCTACTATTATTATCTGAGAGTAAGTGATGGGAATTCATCCATGTTAGATGCTCCTTTCACGCTGATGATGCTTGTTATTTGTTAATGGTTATCTTTATAGTATTCATCCATGTTTGATGCTCTGTTTTGTAACCTATTTTTGTGTTATTTCTTCTAAAGCTGCACTGGAGATTCATCCATTGATATATGCCTATATTTTAGTGGGATTTCTTCTTCTTTCCATCTCTCATTTCATATAATTTATCTAGCTGAACATAGCTTTACTTTGCCTCAAATATATAGAAAGAAACCAGCCTTGAATCCATTACCCAATGGTACTTTTTCTCTTGTTGTTCTGACCCAAAAACCCTAAGTTAAAGCCTTTGAGCCTAATAGATCTAGCCGAAAATCCTTTCCATCATATTCAAGATTTGATTGTGATTTCATGGAGAGAGCCCTCTCCAGCTTGGTAGGGCTAGATACCAAGCCAAAAGAGGTATGAGGTCACCTCATCAATTTCATCCTCAGCCTGGGAGATTGTTGGGGCTAACATATTGGCGTCATTTTCGGGTAGCGAAAGAAAATTTTTCCCTGGGTGTATGACAGATTTATTGGAAATTGGTCCTTTGGATGATAGGATCAAGTTTCATGTCTTATTTCATAATTTTCGTGCCTCAATAGCAGATCTGGCTTCTCGAAGAAAGTATACCAGGTCCAACCCTGCTCTAGATCTGGTTTCTCCCGTCGAAGATCCTGAAACAATCCTAAGGAGGTAAAGATCTTAGCATGCTTCAATTTCTTTGGGTTCTCCTCCTCGAGATTTGGTAATATCCTTCTCATTACCTTATGATTTGGTAGCCATTCAAGATTTAGTTTTTGATACCAAATTCGAGTTGTCACTATTTAGAACCAAACCTGAGATTGACTTGAATACAATAGTCCTTGGACCTTGGAGATTAGAGTTAAACACATCATCTTCTGAGGCTACAAATGAGACTGACATAAAATTGTGAGACAATATCACAAGATCGAAAAATTATCCAACACCTTACATCACACGGCTGAAAAAGCCCTCATTCAATACCAAAAAGAAACCCTTCACATCCCCGAAGCTACCCAAACAGCTACTGCTTCATCATCCATCCCATCATCATCTCAACTTCCCCCTCAAGGACCTCTTCCTACCAATCCACCCCTTGTTCCCACCCCCCCCCCTCCACCACATTTAGCAGGAATTATGGCTTGATTCAAACCTTTAGTTCTCCCTGCTCATCTTGTTGATATGCCACAAGGATATGGCCAAAGACTTCCCCTCTTTGATGAAAACTCTGAAATCACTTCCCATGAAGTTAAAACTTGGTTCCATGCCCAAGAAGCTAATTCTATTATGACTTCCACTGAACTAACTGATGCTTTCTTAGCCATGTGGGATGAGAAGAAAAACCCCTTACAAATCCTTGCTGAGTATGGCTCCCTGAGGTGCAATCCTAATGAATATGTTCTTGAGTATAATGCCCAATACCTCAAAATATATAACTCCATCCCAAATGAAATGAAACCACCTCCTGTTTTGGCCCTCCTACGTTATCCTGATGCTTTTGACCCAGACATGGTGCACCCATTGACAGAGAAAAATCCTACTACTCTAGAAGAAATGATCCAAAATTTAGTGAGTGTTGAGGCCAACCTCTTGATTAAGAAGTCATAACTCAAAATTAAACGTAAAGTAACCATTAAGGAGGAACATTCCACCTCATCCGATAATAAATTTTATGCTTTTCTTAGGACCATGGAAAGGATGGTCGATATAATGTCTATTTGAGATATAAAAACATAGCCATAAGTCAGAAATCCGAACTTTCGAGGCCAGTAGCAGCAGACTCAATTCTGGATAAAGAAAAGAGAGAAAAAAGCTCCCAAAACACAGCAACAACAAAAAATTCAGATACCACTACAATAGAACTATGCTCGGAGTGATTAACAGGAATAACCAAAAGTGGAGGAAAACCTTATTTTTACAGCTGATGGCCAACCCATATTTTTGACCGAAGGTGAAGAGTATGTGGAAAAAAATAGCTTACCGAGTGATAAAGACTACATATTGGCTAGTTAACATGAGTTAGAAGTAGAATATGATGATTATCAGAGAGGATAATTGAATGCATTGAGTTCCCAGCAAAGGAAGTACTCCTTGAGGAGCCGTGATTTTCCAATCAATCCACCTCTGAAGAAGAAAGTCCAATAGAAAGAAGTACCACGAAAGCAAGCTTCTCAAGTCAATCAGAATAAGGGTAGAGATATTGTAGCTCCAAATCAGAAAAAAATCAATCATCCTTCTACAAGTGCACCTGCTAAAGAAAGAGATATTCAAAGGAAAGAAGTCGCACTGAAATATCATGTTGAGAAAAGGGATATTGTCATAAAAGAGGTAGACAGAACTATACCTTTTAGTTTAGAGTCAGAAATTTCAAATTTAAAGGTGTCTATTCCTCTTACTGAATTGGTGAAAGTTGACAAGTATAAATCCCATGTAGTTAAAACCTTGAGAGTTGACCCTTTATCTGATATGGTCAATATAGAGGATGATAAACCCGAGCTTATATTTGATCCTACAATTAATGGTCAGTCTAAAGATAGCAAGGTCCCTCCATTTTACTTGAGTCTCAAAATCCACCAATTCATCATTCATAACACTATGTTAGACTATGGGGCCTCCCAAAACCTCATGCCCAAAGCCATCATGGAGAAGCTTGGCCTTGACATAACCTGCCCATATCATGATTTATATTCTTTCCATTCTCCTTGTTTCTGTTGTTTGGGTCTAATCAAAGAACTAGTTTTCTCCCTAGAGCAGATCACAGCCAAGAATGTCCTAATGGACGTGGTGGTTGTTGAAATTCTGCCACGTTTTGGTATGCTTCTATCAAGATCCTGGGGGGCTAAATTGAGAGGTACACTGCAGTTGGACTTTTCCTATGCAACCATTCTTGTCTTCGATCAAATGAGAAAATTATACCATGAGACGAAATTGAAATATATGATCACAAACAAGGAAAGGCCAAATAATCATCATATAAATGTTGTACATACAGACTCAGAGTCCTTCATTTTGTGTAATGATTTTGGATTAAATGATGTAGATTGTCAAGTAGTAGAAATAGAGGATGTTCCTTAGATTCTAGATTGCATTAGAACAATGTTAGAAAAATAAAAAGAGAATCTGCATAATACATCAAAACAACCATCAGAGAAGGCAAATGAATGTTCAAAACAACATAAAGAAATAGATTGGAAAATTGTGTCAAAACAAAGACAAGAGTTTCAACACCTTGAGGATGAAAATGGTCTTTGGAGCAAGGAATTTGATGGTGTCGTTGGCAAAGATGGGGCCGGCATTGGTTTATGGATTCATAGCCCATTTCATCAGCAAAGTAAAGTCCCTAAGAATGTTAGATTGTGTTCCTACAAATTAGCATTTGATTGCGCAAACAATGAGGGGGAATACAAGGCACTCATTACCGGTCTGAAAATTTTGAAAAAATTGGTAGTTAGAATAATTTCAGTCTACAGTGATTCAAAGTTGGTAATTAAACAAGTCAAAGGTGAGTATCAAGCTAATCACCCAAGGACGAGGCAATATAGGAATGCAGTACTTGATATTTTGAGAATGTTTCCAAAATAGACACTTACAGTTGTTCCAAGGATGCAAAATCTTATGGCTGATGCATTAGACACTGCTGCAATTAATTTTAGACTTTCAATGTTTTCAAATAAAAAATTTGAGATTCATGTGAAGCATAGGCCCACCGTTCCTGATAACTTGCAATTTTGGCAAGTATTCTGGGATGACAAGCAGGCGAACAATTTCCTTCAAAGTGAAGGTGAGTTTGAGAATTTTTCTATCGAAAAATTGTACGACAAGGATGACCAATTCATCGAGGTAGCTCAGATTGACATACTTCAACTCAAGGACAATAATATTCCAAAAGGTCTCATACCTTTGGAATAATTATTTAATAAAGATGACGTGGCAAGAAAGCCTACTTTGGTTCCCACATAAAAAGGCGTAGAAGATGTTAATATCAGAATAGGGGATCAGCCAAAGTTCATCAAGATTTCAAAGTCTTTGTCTCCCGAGGTAAAGACTAAATATGTTGATTTTCTTACTGAGTTTTCTGACGTGTTTGCTTGGGATTAATCGGATCTAAAGGTGTACGATAAAGATATCATTCAACACACCATCCTGATAAAGCCAGGTCAAAATCCTTTTAGGCAGAAGTTCGGGAGAATAAACTAAAATTTGTTTCAATCCATTTAGAAGGAAGTAAATAGGCTCTATAAGGTAGTTATTATTGTTCCAATCATATTTTCTCATTGGATGTCCAATTTGGTTCCAGTGTGAAAGAAGACCGGTGAAATCTGACTATGTATAGACTTCAAAAATCTAAACAAAGTGTCGTTGAAGGAAAATTATACTACCTAAAATGGACCACATACTTCAGCAAGTTGTAGGAGCCACCAGGATGTCATTGCTGGATGGTAACTCAGGGTACAATCAGATCCTTCAGCATGAGAATGATTAGGACAAGACAACAGTCACTACACCATGGGGTACATTCAAATATTCAAAGATGGTGTTCGGTTTGAAGAATGTCGGGGCCACTTTCCAGCGTGCCATGGAAATAACATTCGGTAATGTGAAGGATATCTTCCTTTTTGTTTATTTAGATGATTTGACTCTTTTTTCAAATTCATATGATGAACATTTACACCATTTGAGAGTTGTTTTCTAGCGATCTAGAAAATTTGGAATATCTCTCAACCCAAAAGGTGCCTATTTGCTATGGAAGAAGGAAAACTTCTTGGTCACATCATCTCAAAGGATGGGATCCGAATAGACCCTTCTAGAGTTGAAGCGATACAGCAAATTGATTTCCCTCACAACAAGAAGGAAATCCAAGCGTTCAACAGTAGGATGAATTTCTTACGTAGATTCATTCCCAACTTAACAGAGAATCTTAGAGAGTTAACTAACATGCTAAAGAATGAGAATGATGTGAAATGGTATGAAGATGCTTGTAATTCATTCAGCTTAGTGAAATTTTCTTTGACCACTGCTCCAGTTTGACAAGTCCCGATTATTCACTAGATTTCATTATATTTTCTTTCTCTTCTGAGCATACTTTGGCAGTGGTACTAATGCAGAAAAAATATGGGACAGAGCTGCCAATAGCATTCTTCGGCCTCACAATAAGGGATGCAACCCTCCGATACGAAATCATCGATAAAAAGGCCTTGGATTTGGTTAAAGCACTCAAGGATTTCCGTGTTTATATTTTGCACTCACATATTTTGGCATATGTTCCAAACACAGTTGTTAAAGAAGTACTCATGTAGAAAGATCTAGAAGGAAGGAGAGGTAGATGGATAGTAGCACTCTTATAGTATGAACTTGAGATCAAGCCCACCAATCTGATCAAAGGTCAAGGCTTAGCCAAGCTCATGGCTGAGTCAAATCTCCATGCATTAGACATCAATCTTATATTAGCACTGTCCGATGAGGAAGAAGGTGTAAGTCTCATTCAACTATCAAATATCTTTTCATCATCTCCATGATATACTGATGTCATTTATGTTTTGGAACATTTGAGCCCTCCTCCGGGCATGTCAAAGAGTAAGGGCAGATCATTGAAGCTTAAGGCTTCAAAATATTGAATACTAGATAGTGCACTCTACTGGAAGGATCATGGAGGTGTGTTACTCAATTTCTTGGTTGAATATGAGTCCAAAGAAGTGATGAAGGATTTCCACAAAGGAGATTGTGGAGGTCACTTATTCTGGAAGACCACAACCAACAAAATACTAAGAGCGAGTTACTATTGGCCGACATTGTTTGCGGATTTGTACAAGACGGTCATGAGCTGCCATGAATGCCAACTTTTCCAAGGTAAACGTAAGCTTCTTCCTTTACCATTACAACCCACTTCAGTTCAAGCTCCTTTCCAGCAGTGGAGCTTAGATTTCATTGGTGAGATACATCCACTCTCATCCTCTCAACACATATGGATACTTACCACCACAGACTACTTTACAAAGTGGATTGAAGCAATCCCAACCAAGCAAGCTACAAACTCTGTTATAATTCAGTTTTTAGAAACTAATACCTTCTCCCGGTTTGGTTGCTCCAGAAAGATCATCACGGATAACACCGCAGCCTTCAAATCGAATAAAATGATAGAATTCTGTGACAGGTATAGCATTAAGTTGGTTCATTCTACAACATACTGTCCAAAGAGTAATGGATTGGCAGAATCCTCCAATAATTCGTTGATCATCATAATAAAAATTTGTTGGAGGAAAATAAGAAGAATTAGCACAAGAATATAATTAATGCATTGTGGGCATATCGAGTAAGCGACAAGAAATCCATTGGCATCTTTCCATTTTAGGTAGTTTACAAAGTGGACACGGTTTTTCCTTCTTCATTGGATATTCTGGTTATGAAACTTTTACAAGAAGCGGGAAGCGAAGAGAATGACATACAGCGCCGGATAAAACAAGTGATTCACCTACAACATACAAGAGAATAAGTGTTTCAAAACACTTCCAAGCTTCATGATAAGATTAAGAAAATCTATGACAAAAAAACTGAGGAAAATGATTTCAATATCGATGATGTAGTACTCTATTGGGATGCCAGGAATGAAGACAAGGATAAGCACAGGAAGTTCAATAATTTATGGAAAGGGAATTTTAAGATCGCAACTTCTCATGGACAAAATGCATTTCTCTTGGAAGAAATGGATGGGCAAGATTTCTTTGGAGGGCCAGTTAATGGTAGGCTCCTCAAGCACTATCATTTTTTATCTGAAATTGTGAAAATTTGTTATGTAACCAGCTCCAAAAATAGAAGAAAAGAGATATCAACGCCTTAGAAATAAGCCACTTCGAGGGGGCAACCTCCAATACATTACATAAATGAAAATTATTCGATGATACAATTTACAAAACCTCCTTTCTATATATATAGGAGTCCATGTGGCCATAATGTAATCCTAGTGGGCCACAATGTAATCCTAGCCGACCTAACAATAATAATTTAAGGGCACAATAATAACAAAATGGGGGTTACAAGGGTACAATAATAACAATAAGGGGGTTACACTAATAACAATAAGGGACTATACTAGTAACATAGGGACCTAACATGCCCCTCTCCTTCAAAAAAGTGTTGTCCTCAATGCTTGAGTAGCTCTGGGTGCTTCTGTATAGAATTATCATCCTCCCATGTAGAATCTTCAGTGGGTAAGTTCTTCCACTTGATGAGATACTCTGAAATTGATCGGTTCCGTACCTGTCGAGTTCTTGTTTCCATGACCGCTTCAGGTTCCAATATGATTTTTCCTTCCTCATCAAGTTCTGGAAATATTGATTGAACTGGAATATTTTCACCTATAACCTTCTTTAAGCATGAAACATGGAAAACTAGATGCACTCGTGAAGAAGCAAAAAGCTCCAATTTGTATGCCATAGTACTAATCTTTTGCAACACCTTGTAAGGACCATAGTACTTTGGCGATAATTTATTATCCTTCTTAGCTTGCTTGAGGGACATTTGTTTGTATGGTTGTAGCCGTAAAAATACCCAATCTCCTACATCAAAACTTCTCTCGCTGCGATGTTGATCTGCTTGTTGTTTCATTTGATTTTGTGCCAAATTCAGGTTATCCTTTAAGAGTTGGAGAACTTCTTGCTGATGCTCGATGTGATCTTCCACTGCTTGAACCTTCTAATTTTCCCTTAAATATGATGTGATGGATGGTGGATGATATCCATAAAGTGCCATAAATGGGGTCATTTTTGCTGCAGTATGGAAGGAAGTGTTATACCACCATTCAGCGAGAGGTAACCACTTGACTCATTGTGTTTGTTTATCAGATACAAAACAACGAAGATATCCTTCCAAACATTTATTTACTATCTCAGTTTGACCATCAGATTGAGGATGATAAGATGAGCTATGAGCTAATTGAGTACCCAAACAAGAAAATGACTTCATCCAAAAATTTCCAATAAAAATGGGATCTCTGTCGCTCACAATAACCCTTGGGCTTCCATGTAGCTTTTGAATTGTGTCCATAAATGTAGTAGCAACTGTACTTTCTTTAAATGGATGAGATAATGCACAAAAGTATGCATACTTGGTAAGTCTATCAACTACCACCATGACGACACTCTTTCCTTCGTACTTAGGTAAAATTGTGATAAAATCCATTGAAATCTCCTCCCAACGTTGACTTGGAATAGATAAAGGCTGTAGAAGTCTTGGGGTCTTAATTGTCTCAACTTTATTCTGCTGGAAAACCAAAAATTCCACCACAAAATTTTGAATATCAGATTTAAGCCCATCCCAAAAAAATTCTTTCTTCACCCTGTGGTAAGATTTTAAAAATCTTGAGTGTCCTCCTAAAGGAGAAGTGTGCAATTCCAAAAGAATCTTTTGTTTTAGTTGGGAATTCTTAGAAAGATATAAGTGATCTTTGTACCATAAGGAATCATTTTTCCAACTAAATGTATCAGATGTACTAGGATATTTCTACAACTTTTGAACGAGTGTCCATACATCTTTGTCCTTCTTCCATTCATCTCTTGCTTCGGTTATCCAATCTGGTTGGATAATAGAAATGGCACAAAGAAATGCTTCCACCTCTTCATTCTTTCTTGAGAGTGCATCTGCAACAACATTAAGCTTTCCTTTTTTGTATATTATTTCAAATGCATAACCCAACATCTTTGTGACCCATTTTTTCTGCTCTTCTGAAGATAGTCTTTGTTCCAAAAAGTGTTTAAGACTATCATGATCAGTTTTTACCTTGAAGTGTCTTCCCATTAGGTAAGTTCGCCATTTCTTTAGTGCATGTAGTATTGCTAACATTTCATTCTCATAAATAGGTTTCTGTAAATACTTTCCTTTGATTGGATGACTTTCAAAAGCAATGGGTCTTCCTTCCTGCATTAAAATGGCACCAATTCCATTTCCTGAGGCATCACATTCCACAATAAAGGTTTTTGTGAAGTCTGGCATAGCTAAGACCGGTGCTAGGCACATTTCCTCTTTGAGATGTTCAAAGGCCTTAGTTGCTTCAGGAGTCCATGAAAATGCATCTTTCTTCAACAATGTTGTTAGAGGTGCTGCTATTCTCCCATAGTTCTTAACAAACTTGCGATAATACCCTGTTAACCCGAAAAATCCTCACAACTGCTTTATGGTTGTGGGGACTTTCCATTCCTTAATGGCTTTAATTTTGTTAGGGTCTACCTTAACACCCTCGTGAGATACAATATGACCCAGAGATTCCACCTCTTGTACTCCAAAGAAACATTTGGATGTTTTTGCATATAATTGTTTCTCCTGCAATAGTTTGAGCACCCTGTCAACATGTTCAACATGATCCTTCCAAGACCTGCCGTAGATTAGTATATCATCAAAAAATACTAGCACAAATTTTCTAAGGAAGGGTTTGAAAATGGAATTCATCAACCCTTGAAATGTAGAAGGTGCATTGGTAAGGCCAAAAGGCATGACCAAAAATTCATAATGACCCTCATGAGTTTGAAATGCTATTTTTAGAATATCTTCAGTCTTCATTCTAATTTGATGATATCCTGAACGAAGATCCAACTTGGTAAAATAAATTGCTCCATGTAATTCATCCAATAATTCATCAATCACAGGAATGGGAAATTTATCTTTAATGGTAAGCTTATTGAGCTCCCTATAATCCGGACACATTCGCCATGATCCATCCTTCTTGTGTACCAATACTACAGGAGCAGAGAAAGAACTTTTACTAGGTTGAATTATACCCGCCTCTAACATTTCTGCAATCATACGTTCAATTTCGCTCTTTTGGAAGTAAGGATATCTATAAGGCCTGATGTTTGGAGGAACACTTCCTGGAATCAAATGAATAGCATGATCATGATCATGAATAGGTGGGAGTCCTTGGGAGTTTCAAACACCTTGGAATGATTGTCCAAGACTTGTTGGAGATCTGCAGAAATAGATGATTTTGATGTCGGAACTTCTAGTGAGCATAATTGTGCAATTACGCCTCGTTGTTATTTCTTTAGAATCTTTGTCATGACATTAGAGCTTATTATCCTTCCCGGCTTCCCTTCAATACCCCGTAATTCGACTTCCTTTCCTTCTGAAAAAAATTTCAAGAAAAGTTCTTGAAAATTAAAAGCTACCACCCCCAAAGATTGTAACCATTGTACTCCTAGTACAACATCAGCACCTCCCATAGGAATGGAAAGCATTGGACTATTCAATACATATTCCCCCATGGTTAGCTTGATATTATGGCATTTCCCAGAGCAATTTATAGTTCCTCCATTTGCAACCATCACTTGTCATTCTGGTGCTGGGTATAGGAAACAATTTAATTCCTTGGCTACCTTACAATGAATAAAATTATGGGTGCTACCTGAATCAATCAACACTATTACCTTTTTCTTCTTGATATGTCCTTCTATCTTGAGAGTTTGAGGAGTGGTGATTCCTGCCAGTGCATTACACGATATGGTCGGATTCATTTCTTCCTCTTCTAGGGCTGGTTCCTGGTGTATATCCTCTTCTTGTTCATTTTCTTCTTCCTCTTCACAATCTACGTAAAATAATTTCTTCTCAGCACACTTATGACCTTTAGTGTATTTTCTATCACAACTGTAGCAAAGCCCTTTTGCTCTTTTTTCTTCCAATTGTTGTGGTGTCAACCTTGTAGGTTGTGGAAATATAGGAGTAGCAACACTTCCCTCTTTATAAAAGTGAGTGGCAGGCTTCCTTGTCCCCATAATTTTACATTCAATTTTTCTTGCCAACCCGAATGCCTTCTCCAATGAATCAGGTTCCAAAACGCGAACTTCATGTTGGATGTTATCCTTTAAAGTGCCTATGAAGAGATCAATCCTGTGTTCCTCTGGAATATCAGTTACCCTTATATTCAATTTTTGGAAGTCCTCAATGTGCTGCCTCACTAAACCCTTTTGTTTGAGATTTATCAATTGGCTAAAGAAGGTGTTGCTCTTTGTATCCTCATAATGTGCTATCATTTCCTCCGTAAAAATTGACCAAGTGACAATTTTTTTATGAGAGCAAAGCCATCGATACCATACAAATGTATTTTGTTCTAAATGTAAAGTTGCAATGCGTACCTTTTGTGTGTTTTGCACGTTATGGAGATCAAAATATTGCTCCATCTGTAGTATCCATGTTACAGGATCCTTTCCATCAAACTTCCTCATATCCATTTTTGGAATATGGTGGTTCTTCCCGCCAACATTAGAGTTTACAAAATCACGATTAACATTTATTTTGTTCTCATCATGAGTTTCCTCTACTATCTTTTCACCATTAGGAAAAATTTCTTGTATCAACTTTGTTAAACCTTCCATGTCTTCTTTTAGATATTCTTCATGTTTTCCATTTTAGCTTCCATGTCATTCATCTTAGATTCTATGCCAGCTTCCATGACATCTATCTTAGATTCCATGCCTTTCTTCAAACCATCCATATTATTCTTCACCTTCCATGTCTGCTTTTAGATCATTCTTCATGTTTTCCATGTTGTCTTTCATTTTTTCTTCCATGTCATCCATGCCAGCTTCCATGTCAGCTTCCATGCCATCCATCTTAGCTTCCACACCTTTCTTCAAACCATTCATATTATTCTTCAAACCATCCATCTTCGCTTCCACGCCTTTCTTCAAAACTTCCATTTCATTTTTTGTTGCTCTTTGCGAGAGCGAAATTTGGTGCACCTGCTCTTGTAATTTTGATAGATCATGTTGCAATTCTTCATCTTTATGAGTCATAGTAGAGCCTTCTAAAGGCTTAATGGGTGTTGAATTATTTTTACGGGGCATTTTTTAGAACCCAATACTGATATCTATTCTACAATATGTCCTTGGAATCAATTCAAATTGATTCTTCAAACAAGACTTATGCAATTTGGAAAAAAATACACACTTTTTTCTTGCTTTTGAGGAGCTCGATATTGAAATTGGATTAATAAAACATTTACGTGACTCTTAAATATATGAAATTCATCATTGACATACCCTACGAATTCTCTTTTCAAATGTCACAGGTCTGACCTGATTTGGATTCTTCAAGGAAAAGATATGTCCAATCTCCCACAACGACCCAATTATGGACTAGTTACGTAGACGAACTTGTATGACTTGCTACGTCTTCCTGTTTCCTCCTTTGGATCTAAAATTGATAGCCAAGAAACTACGGTCCGTGTGATTTTGTTAGTCCGTGTGATTTTGACTACTTGCTATGGTGAGAATAAATAGAGTGCTCGAGGAGAGAGAGTTATTGAACTTTTCCCACGATCACCTCTTTGCGATGAAATTCAGGAGCCTGAAAAAGCACTACCTTCCACAGATCATATCTCCAAAAATATTGTGAACCAAGCTCTGAAATTTTTTGATGAATTTCCTTAGGATTTCATCTTCACATCATATGAATTTCAGATTATGAACCTTCGTAGAAAAATTTTTATAGCGCAAATGCCGCGATGACTTTGTTGGAAAGCGGCGAAACCCTAGAATCCAAAGCTACGTGCAAATGTTGTGTAACTTGACTCCAAAAATAAGAGAGAAAAGAAGATATCAATGCCTTGTAAATAAAGCCACTTCAAGGAAACCCTCCAATACATTACATAAATGAACAATTCTTGGATGATACAATTTACAAAACCTCCTTTCTATATATAGGAGTCCATGGGGCCATAATGTAATCCTAGTGGGGCCACAATGTAATCCTAGCCGACCTAATAATAATAATTTAAGGGAACAATAATAACAATATGGGGGTTACAAGGGTACAATAATAACAATAAGGAGGTTACACTAACAATAATAAGGGACTATACTAGTAACATAGGGACCTAACAAAATTTTCTCATCTTCATTGTATATATCATTTTGATATTCCTACAAGTGTGAAGTAGAAAAGCACTGGAGTTCAGAGCCCGAAGTGAAGGCTATGGAGCTTCATTGAGTTTCTACCATTTTAAATTTCAGTTTTCAGAAAAATAAGTTAAGTTTTGAGTCATTGTTCAATTAATTTCAGTCAGTTTCAAAGTCAGTTTGTGTCATTGATTTGTCAGTATTTAGTCATGCATTTCAGTTTGAGTTTTTTTTTTTTTACCGTATTGTCCCAATGGATAAGGCATTGATCTACAAAATCTAGAGTTTTGTGGCTCTTGAGACCTCTTTCAGAGCTATCATCCCCAATAAGGCTAATGTTAGCGTTAGAATTTTCATTCGGCCGTCAGTGATCAAAATCACTCTTTTCATATTCATTTTAGGGGTCCCACTCAAAATATTTTTTTATCATTCCACTAGGTCATGCAAAAAATTCACTCGCTGATGGTAGCCCTAGTCATAAAACGTCACTCTCCCTCAAAAATCCACATTTTTTGGCCCACCTTCATGTCTTGCTGAGCATAAATTAGTCTTGAAAACTCATTTCACTATGTCATTATGTCAGTCAAAGTCAACATGGATTTTTGTCATTCAAGGTCCATTTAGGACACTAGGTTTCATTTTTCAAGGTTCAATAATACTCCATTTCATCTCAATAAGGTCAGAAAAATTGTGATAGTTATTAAATAATACTTCTTTATCATTTGAAGAGGATTTTTCAGTACGTAAATATGATTTTTAAAGGTTGTAATTATGGTTTCAAAGTATGATTTTCATACCAAAGTGTAATTTTATTCAAAACAGAGATGTAATTTATTTTTATTTTTTATGTAATTTTATGCTCATTATATGTAATAAGTACTGTCCCAAGCTACCAACTAAAACTCATATGCCAAACTGAAGATCAACAAAGTCAAAATGTAAAGAGTGCCAAACTCCAACACATCAAACTGCAAAGAAGAAAATCAAAGTGAAAAAGGTATTCAACAAAGTTTTTAAAGGTGAATAAAACATTAGAAAATTGGGTTTTAAATTAAAAGAGCAGCTCCATTCAAGTGTTAAAGCCTTCATGACATCAAATTCGAACTCATTTGTCTCCTACCATTTTTAAGCACACTCCAAGAGGGAAAAATTTCGAGTTTCTAGGTGAAAATTTACAAAAAGCAGAGCAGAGGACGCACTTGCTTCTGTGAGGGCGCACTCCCTTCTGCGAGGGCGCACTTGACCATAAAAGACAAAAACTCATTCAAATTGAAAAAAATCACTTCCTAAGCTTCAGAAACGTTCTCATCGACCTCCAGTAAGTGAGTGAAAGCTAATTTCATCAATTATCCTCTCCATCAAGTTCATTTGTTGGGTGTTGTGGAATTTGTTTTAGAATTTGGTGTTTAAATCATTTTAAAACCTTAGTATCTCCCATTGCACTCTTAATACCCCAAATTGCATCTCCCTACACCTTCATACCCTTCCTACATTGAAAACTACCCATTCATAAACCTCGGTATTACAATTCCTCTTTCCCTAACCCTTTTTCCCAATACCCTAAGCTCCAGGTGCTACAACTACCTAGGCTCCTAACCCCAAACTTGTAGATAATTTCCCCATCCTAAATTCCACCATATCACTAGTCCCTATCCCCTTTCCCATTTCATAAATTTATAGCACCATCTCCCTCAAATTCTATTTCCCATTCCTCATTCCTAAGACCACTTTCCACCATCATCACACTTCCATAGGGTTTGAATTTAAAACATCATGGCAGAAGAAGAGAACAGATCACACAGTGAGGGAGAAGAAACAAAAGCTAGAAGGCCACATAAAGGGGGAAGAATACTTAAACTTGAGCCAACAAGTACTAGATAACTTTTGGCATCTCCTATGGCAGTGACATGTTTCAAACATGTTGGGTGTTTTGAGTTATGTGAGAAAATTCAGAGTGTCCAACACCATGCCATCTTGACTAGGCTTTTCATATCCAAACTCCATGACAACCAAGTTACTCTAGTTGGTGTCACCTTTACTGTGTCAACTTCCATCATTTTAGCTGCCACTAGGATCCCAAATGTTGGGGACAAATGGTTCAAGCACAGTGAATTGGAGGAAAACTACTATGAGCCTTTCATGAAACCAGGGAAAATTTTAAGGATGGAAGTTTATCTTAAAGTTTAGAAACCTTGGCGAATCTTACTAGTCCCTAATAGGAAAACTGTAAAATGTTTGGTGATCTTTGTGTAGAAATATTTATATTTCCAATTATTTTATATTAGTTTATATAAAATTTTGGTGATTGTTAGGTTAAAATAATTTTGTATTGTAAAATTTTGGTGAATCATTTTTAGGAAAAAATGGAAATTGGCGAATCTTTTTTTTTGAAAAACCATCAAAAATTAGCCTACCTACGAATATTAGCCCCTAAAATTTTCCATGTATGAAACCAAGATATAAGAATGAGAAAAAGAGGTTCTTTCCTTTTGCCTACATCCTAGACAGATATGCACCAATGATGAAGATAATCATGAAATAATTTGCATGTGAAGGTATATTTTTAAGACTTTATACCTATCACATCCGACTCTTAATGCATTTCACTAGGTTAAATATGCTCAACATACCCTACTACCTTTTCAAGAGCATTGAGAAGATGGCGTTTATTGTCTAGAAAAGGGAGTATGAAAATCAAATGAGAAGTCTTTTCCATCATTCCCTTATCAAAATCATAGTCCTTTATCATCTCAATGAACTAAACATTGCATGGAGTACCTTCATAGCCAATGATATATTCAGAGATCCATCTACTCAACATACAAAAAATGTGTCTTCATCATCTTAGCCATCCACTTCCATCCCTCCATCTCAGCCCATAGCATATTCATCATCATCAGATTAGTCCCCTTCACCCATTTCAACTCCTTCATCTCCATTTCATCATGACATTGGATCACCTAGCAAGATTGAGGTCAGTGAGCCTAAGAGGGCTAATGTGGTTGAGGTTGAGCCATTGCCAAAAACCTACCAGAGAGGTCACAGGCATGTGTTTTCTCCACACATAGTGGAAGGGGCCATGCCTTATACATCAACAAAGCAGGTGGACAAAGGCAAAGAAAAGGTGATTGAGGCAGAAATTTAGCCAGAGGTTAGACATGAAGAGAACCTCCTTGAGACTGAGCATGATTTTGAGCGTGTTGACCTAAGTGAGGATGATGATGATGAAAACATCAAAATATCCATCAAAGGAAAGGATGAATATATTAGAGAGCTCCAGACTAATCTTGACAGGGCCAAGTTTGTCATAAATTTCCTTGAGCAAGAGAATAAGCAGTTGAAGACCATGAAATTCATTGATGAGGTTAAGTATATCACAACTCAAAGGGAGGAAGAAAAAGCTAAAGCTTTACTTGATGAGACCCTAGAGAAGCATGGTTTGATTGAAGAATAAGAAGAATAATCACCAAGAGGCAAGCCTAGAACCAGAGGCTTAAAAAGAGCTTTGGAGCTTGAAAGAAAAAGGCAAAGAGAGACAGTTGATGAAGCCATCCTTGATGATCAATTCTTGGAGATGATCAAAGAATACAAGGAAGGTTGGCTTCATGAAATCAAAGACCACTTGGAGAAGTTGTTAAATAAGGCTAAAAAGGACAACAATATTCAAAGGAGAATGGCCAAACACTATGCTAAAAGAGAAAGAAATACAAGGGAAAAACTCAAGGTAGAAAATGCAAAGATTGAAGCCCTAACTCACCAGGAAGAAAAGAAGAAATTGGATATACTTTCATAGGCTTCACTCCAAGCCTAGCCACACCATCATCAGCCACTTCACCAATTTTGAAACATTTTGAATCATTTTTGCAAAATCTGTCTTTTTCTGTGTGTTCATGGATAGTGTTATATCAACAAATTGGTCACATGCGTAGCGCCCTAGGCGTTGCGCACTTTTTTAAGGCACTTTTTGATGAAAAGGATACCACCAGTGGATTTCTATGGACAGATAAATCTAAGAAAACCACTTTGGAAGCCCTATTTTGTAGATTTGATAGGTCAAAAGGTCAAAATAGTAGCTAAAATCATGTTTCTACCCCTATTTTGGCCTAGGCGCTGCACACAGAGCAGTCTTGGGAGAATGAAGTTTTGAGGGATCAAATCACCTTCATTTTTCAAACTGGAGACATATTCAGAAATTAGACTTGAATATCTTTCCAACAAGCCATTTTGGGCCTAATTTGGACACCTACAAGTCAATCAAAATTAGCCTTGAACAGGGAGGGCGCACTTGACACAATGAGGGCACACTTGACAGAAAAATGGCGCACTTGACCATTTGCTGCTTTTTTTTTTAATTTCACTATAATTTTGACTTTATCTCAGAAATTGATGTTTCCACCTATGTAATTTAGGATGGTAAATGTAATTATATTATGGATAAATTACCTAGGGGTATATTAATCAAGTAAAAGTTGTCATTAAGTCAAATGAATCAGTTTGAATGTATTTAGGGAGGAGTCACTTAGCTCCCTATACTCCAGCTTTCAGTTCATAATTTTGTGGATCTCTTCCTCACCTCATGGATTCGACCCCTGAGGATGAGTGAATGTTTTTTGATGTTTATTTAGTCCCTTTCTTCACTCTTAGCAAGGGTTGGAATTAGTTTGGATGCTAGCTCATTGATCAAGGACTATTGTACTCAGTTTGAACAGTTAATAAAGAAGAGTTGCAACTATTTTTTGGGATACATGTGGTATGATGTTTATCATTGTTTTTCCTTTAGTTTCATATGTTAGAATATGTTGTCTTCATGTTCATTAAATCTCTCTTGTATGATCTTTTTCAAGTTGATAGGAAGAATACATGCTTGCTCATGCTCTATTTAGAAAAAGTTATCATAATTTGTCCATATTCCTCTATCTAGGAAGAATACATTTCCCATGCTCTTCCTAGCTCCTCATCAGTCTTAAAACCAGCTCATCACAATCATCTTAAATTGTTATGCCTTATTCCTACCTTACCTCATTGAATCTCTGCAACCCTATCTCATTTGCCCTGACCTAACTCCCTTGAGCATACTTTCATCCAGCAGCCCGACCAAAATAAATTATCAAAACCCCTGAACTCGCATCTAGCCTAAAATCCTAATCCATTCAGCCTCTTAGGTTGTGTTTTGTGGAGAGAGCCCTCTCCGACTTGGTAGGGCTAGCCACCAAGTTAAAAGGTTGGCCCGCAGTTACCTCTGTTGCGATTTCTTCCTCAGCCTTAGAAATCTGGCGGAGTGATAACATGCAACACGACAACGTTATGTGTGCCACTTGGTGGGCCCTATGGAGGTTTTTTTGATGTGGCAAGGAAGTTAAAAGGTTAATCTTTAAATGGCCATAGCTTCTAATATGGGCATTGAATCGAGATAAATTTTATATCGTTGAAAAGCTCTCGATGACCCTGATCTAACAGTGGTATCATAATTTGATTATGAGAACTTTTGAAATGGGGATTTTTATAACCCCATCTTCATAATGAAACCATGGAGTTTGGACTGATTTAAAGCAACACCTCCCATTCAACTTGCAAAATCCAAGGGGGTGGGAGGGACCGTTACAAAGAAGGATGCAATTATCCAGGAAAATATGAGACAATAATTTTTTTTATTGAAATGATTACCTATACCCCTATCTTCACCACATGTTTGATGTTACTCTAATAAGTGGACTATGTTTAAATCTCAAACAATCCAACCAACCACCTTTATCACGAAAACATATGAGTGATCTCAGCCTATCACTTGAATCCACATATTAAGCCTTTGAGAGTAGAAATAAAAGAAACCTTATTCTGAGCTACCCTTAGACCTACATGAGGCCCTAATAATGCATGAGGTATTGGATAGAGGTGTGGATCAAAGCAATAAAGAAGTTAAAATCCTCTCTAGTGCCTAGTGATTTCCCAACACAAAGAAATGGTATATGCACAACAAGTATTGGTTTGAAATAATCGAAGGATTGAAGGCTACTATCTCCAAATAACTCATCTAGGATTAGTTTCCTTGCTTAAGAGTAATCATGATGTTGAATCCATGTTGGATGGAATATTCAAAGAACAACTTATGATGCAATCATTCCCATGTACAAACATTTTTAAAAGGAATTCCTAGCAGGCAAAGCATATCTACAACAATCTTAACAATGTATTTGTCTTAGCATTTCATGAAAAATGTGCAACATACAGAAAGATGAGACGATCTTCCATCATTTGACAAATTCCAATTAAATACATTGCTTCCTTCAATCTTAATAAAATCTTGATAGCCCTCATATTATATGTTCTACTTCATTATTATCTTCACGCATAACTCACTTACGCATGGACCAAAACATATTCCACATTTAGATTTGCATTATCTTTAGGTGTACTTGTCCACCAATGCACACATCTTATCCATGCATTGTGTCTACTTTTCACATTCACATAAACCTATTTATGATCTTTCTCGCATAATCATGCATCACCAAACTAATGTGGAAAACTAAGAGTAAACTAATCATATGACAAATATATATATATATATATAATAAAAATTTGGTAGAAATTTCAAGTGTAAACATAATTTTACTATAACCCAAAATCCATACTTAATAAAATAATGCCTTTAAAGATTTTGCTCAATATTAAATTGATTCCGCATTAAAATTCTAAATTAATATGAAAAATGTCATTAGAAATTTTGCACCATATCAAATTTACTCTTATTATCAAAATTCTAAATTAATAAAAACACCTATTTTATATATTTATTAAATTACAACAATAAAAAAAATGATAAAATACAATAATTCCGTAAAATTATTTGCCAATAATTTACCTATAAATTTTTCCTTTATATTTATATCGCTCACTTAACATAATAATGATAAAAATTGACTAAATTACTAAACATTAAAAATGATAAATAATGACTAAATCATCCCTTTTATGTTCATAACAATGATATAAATTTCTCATTTCTTCAGCAAGTGAGCATAATCAAAATGATTGAACTTTTTTTACTTGCTCCAAAGTAGTATAAACAAAATGATTGAACTTGTTTGATCTATTCCCTCGTTCGAATCCTTTGATCTTACAGGTTAACGAATTAGTGTGACAATGGTGATGCTACGGTAGCACACCAACTCCTGCATTGCCTTGTGTGAAATGGATCTGTCGCCATTTACGCCTTCTTCTTCATGCCCATATAGGAATGAAACTTCCATCTATAAATACAGCAAACATACCCGTCTGCATATGCCCTTAGTTTTGCACATTAATTCTTATCATCTTCATTTTTATGGTTATCCTCCTACTTCCACCTCTGCTCTGGTTGCAGCAGCAATTAAACAATGGTGGATGAATAAAGCGAAGAGTAGAGAAGTTTCAGCAGGTGCCAACGTGCAGGGCAACCTAAACCAATGTTCACAATTGGATATAGACAAACTCAAACTACACAATGTTCTCACATGGAACGACATGATCGCAGATTATGTAAAGAATGGATTCTGCGGCAAAGCGCTGAAAATGTATTTTCAAATGCAGCGCACAGGCATAGAACCGGACAAGATGGTATTTATCTCTGTAATCAATGCATGTGGCCGCCTATCAGATATGCAAGCAGGAAAAAAGATTCACGAAGATGTCATCACAAGGGGATTTGAGTTGGATGTCTTCGTGGGTACCGCGCTTGTGTCAATGTATGTCAAGTGCCAGAGTTTAGATAATGCACGACAAGTGTTTGACAGGATGCCTGAACGAGATGTTGTCTCATGGAATGCGATCATCGCTGGTTTTTCTCAGAATGGACAACCCCATGAAGCATTGTCATACTTCAACGAAATGCAAGTGCGGGGAATGAAACCCAATTCCATTACCATTGTTAGTGCTCTGTCTTCATGTGCTCATCTATTGGCTCTGCCACAAGGTAAGCAGATCCATGGTTATGTGATAAGAAGTGGAATTGAATCTGTTGCTGTGAGCACAGGGTTCGTAGACATGTATGCAAAATGTGGGAATATTAATATTGCTACCAAATTGTTTGAAAGAAAGCCTAACCGGGATATTGTGTCATGGAATGCGATCATTTCTGGTTATGCCCAGAATGACCACCCCCACGAAGCATTGGCATTTTTCTCTGAAATGCAAGTCCAGGGAGTAAAACCTGACCCAATTACCATGGTTAATGTTCTGCCTGCCTGTGCCCATTTATTGGCCTTGGAACAAGGTAAGCAGATCCATGGTTATGCAATAAGAAGTGGGTTTGATTCCGATGTATTTGTCGGAAATACATTAGTAGCCATGTATGCCAAATGTGGAAATGTTAACATTTCCCACAGATTGTTTGAAATAATGCCTGCACGAAATGTTGTGTCGTGGAATGCAATCATTGCTGGTTGTTCTCAAAATGCCCTGCCCCACGAAGCCTTAGCATTCTTCTATGAAATGCAATCTCTAGGCATAAAACCCAACTCAATCACTATGGTTAGTGTTTTGCCTGCATGTGCAGATATATTGGCTCTCGAACAAGGTAAGCAGATCCATGGTTGCGCAATAAGAAGTGGATTTGAATCTAATGTTGTTGTGGGAACTGGGCTTGTAGATATGTACACCAAATGTGGGAATGTTAACATTGCCTATAACTTATTTAAAAGAATGCCTAAAGAAAATGTTGTGTTATGGAATGCAATCATTGCTGGTTATTCTGGAAATGGTTATCCCCATGAAGCCATAACATTCTTCAATGAAATGCAAGTGTTGGGCATAAAACCAGATTCAGTCACCATGGTTGTTGTCATGTCTGCATGTGCGCATTTATTGGCTGTGGAACAAGGTAAACAGATGCATGGGTATGCAATAAGAAATGCATTTGAATATGATGTTGTCATGTCCAATGCAATTGTAGACATGTATGCCAAATGTGGGGTTGTTAGCTTTGCCCACAAATTGTTTGCAAGAATGCGTAAACGGGATATTGAGTCATGGAATGCAATCATTGCTGGTTATTCCCAGAATGGCTATCTCAATGAAGCCTTGGCATTCCTGAATGAAATGCAAATCCAGGGCATAAAACCAAACTCAATGACCATGATCAGTATTCTGCCTGCATGTGCTAATTTTATTGCTCTACAACAAGGTAAGCAGATCCATGGCTATGCAATAAGAAGTGGATTTGAATCTGATGTTGTTGTGGGCAACGCACTTGTGGACATGTATGCCAAATGTGGGAATGTTAACATTGCCCACAAGTTGTTTGAAAGAATGGCTGAACGAAATGTTGTGTCATGGAATGCCATCATTGCTGGTCATTCTCACAATAGCCAACCCCATGAATCCTTGGCATTCTTCAACAAAATGCAAGCTCAAGGGACAAAGCCCAACTCAATAACCATTGTTAGTGTTCTGCCTGCCTGTGCAGATTTATTGGCTATAGATCAAGGTAAACAGATCCATGGTTATGTAATAAGAAGTGGATTTGAATTTGATGTTGTTGTGGGAACTGGGCTTGTAGACATGTATGCCAAATGTGGGCATATAAGCATTGCCCGACAAGTCTTTGACAAGATGTTGAGTCGAGATGTGGTTTCATGGAATGCAATGATTTTGGGATATGGAATTCATGGACATGGTGAGGATGCTCTTGCTCTCTTTTCCCAAATGCAACAAACAGACACAAAGCCGGATCATATAACCTTCATTGGTGTTTTGACTGCCTGCTCTCATGCAGGGTTAGTAGACAAGGGATGGAAATATTTTGAGTGCATGAAGTCAGATTATGGCCTTGCACCTAAGCTGGAGCATTATGGATGCTTGGTTGACCTTCTTGGACGCGCTGGGCATCTAGATGAAGCATATGCCATTATAAAAAAGATGCCATTAGAACCCCACGCTGGTGTGTGGGGGTCCTTGCTTGGGGCATGCAGAATTCACAGCAATATTGAGCTTGGAGAACAAGCAGCACATCACCTTTTTGAATTAGAACCAAACCACGCTGGATATTATGTACTGTTATCAAACATCTATGCTGAGGCAGGCATGTGGAACGATGTAGCAAATCTAAGGGCAATGATGAAAGAGAGAGAAGTGAAGAAGCAACCAGGGTGCAGTTTTATTAAGATAAATAGAGAAGTTCATACATTTCTTGTGGGAGATAGAACCCATCCGCAATCTGAAAACATTTACGCAATGCTAGAATCCTTGTATGGGCAAATGAAAGAGGCGGGATATGTCCCTAATACAAATCTTGTGCTGCAAGATGTGGAGGAGGGTGTGAAGGAAAACACACTATGCAGTCACAGTGAGAAGCTGGCCATTGGTTTTGGGATCATCAATACAAGCCCATGCACCCCTATCCATATCATGAAGAACCTTCGCGTGTGCAGTGACTGCCACAATGCCACTAAGTTCATCTCCATGATTGTTGGGCGAGAAATAATTGTGAGAGATGCCCACCGTTTCCACCACTTTAAGGATGGATTGTGTTCTTGTGGAGATTATTGGTGATGCAAGTTGAACCAGGCCAGCAATATGTCTATTCTTTCAAACTTATGTGCGCATACTATTCTTCGTTAGGTAGAGTATAACATCTTCGTACAGATGCATGTTTCGACATATATCGAATGAAAATTTGGATATGATTATAAGCTTCAGCCACAAAGAACATTTCTTAAAACAAATACATAAGTATAGACTTGCGTCAAATATTTGACAAGTATTGAATTTCAAATATGTAAATCATGGGCTGACATTTGTTCTTTGGGAGCTCTAATCAACCTATGGGATATGTACAATAAAAATTTAAATGTAAGTTATTATATATTGGAATTATAAGCCTGATGTGATTGCTTTGTAGTGTATTCATAACGCAGTTCTTGGTAAGATTCCTTAGATCGTAATGAAATCAAAGATTCATTATAAAAAATGGAAAACGGACATCTATGATAATGAGAAGATAGAAGAGACAGTTGCATACAGAGTAGATCCACATGGTGTTTCACAACAATACTTAAAACATAATTTAAGTATATAGTAAATTACATGCAAACGGTCTCTTGTCCATGGCACTTAATGATATGTTTCTTTGCTAAATAGTAAAACGTTATGTACTAAATTGATTGATAGATCTCTTTGCTTTTATATTGTCATCTATCTTTACATTATCATGTAAACCTACTTTTTTTTTCATCCGAAGAAATTGCGCTTGAAGCAGTTCTCAGCTGTACATGGTCCTGCCCCATATTGGACCATGATAACTGTGGGAACCAAACCTCTCCACCTAATCATTGGACCACATCCTCAGGACTCATGATAACAAACAAATAGCATATCTTTCACATCCTCTGAATTAAATTATCCTTTTATTGTATTTAATACCAAATTCTTATATTTCTCATTGTATTCCGTCTTTGATATCAGGTTTGGTAATATTCGTTTGTTGAACATATGTTGTATTTTGCTAGAAGGGCGGTGATATTCTAAATTTTGTAACATATGTAGTCCAATTAGTAATCTGACTATGCAGTTGCTGTCGAGCAACAAGATGCTTCTAGAATGGGAGAAAACAGCTGTAAAAGAATCATGCTTTCTTCCGAGTTGAAGAGTGATACTTTAAAGGAGTGGATTCTCTAATTGATTGTAGTTCATGGACATGAGAATGTGAGAAGCAGAGATGATTTATTAAAAGTAAAAAATGGGAGCAGGCAGATAACATCTCTGAAAGGCATTCCAAACACAAAATTTGATTAAAAGAGTAATAATCTGGTTCTTGGAGTTCCTGTAAGGTATTTCAAACACAAAATTTGAGGAGAATAATGATCCGGCTTTGGAGCTTCTGTGAAGAATTCTATTGAAGGTCTTGGAGTGGCAATTGGTGAAGATCTTTGGGGGATGGGTGGAAATATGAGCAAGCACAAACATCCAGAACAGAGCCTATCATCTTTATTAAAGAAGAAATCAACATCAAGGATTAGCTTGATGCAAAGCTTTTAAATGCAAGAGTGAGTGATAGAATTCTCTGGTACAAATTATGAGTTTGTTGTTAAGAATTGCTAAATCCTGTAACAGTTGATAATATTCCTAAATTGCAATGTAATCAAAAGACTGTTAGAAATATAAAATGGACGTACATGAACATCAGAAGATAAAGAAAAATTTATTAAGCGTGGAGTTTGACAATATATAATATTCATTAAGTCTGGTCTATGTTAATGATCTTCTTGATATTTTTTAGTAGAGCTTGGAATGGTGTTTCATGTGTATGGTTAGTTGCTTAACAGTACAATATTATGTATAAATTTGTGTGCTGAATCTCTTTTATTTTATTTTATCACATATCTTTTAAGCAACATCGGAGAGTAGTTAAAAGCAATATGACAGACTATTTAAAAGCAACACACAGTATCTCTTTCCCAATCTTGGATATAAATCGTCCTTTGCTGAAAAAATGTTATGTATTTTGCTAAAATGCCATTTCGGTGGTGAAATTCTAGGTTTTGTACCCTATTTAACGCAATTAAAAAACTTGACTAAGTAGCTATTGCTGAGCAACAAGACACAAAAAGAATGGGAGAAAACGATATCAAAATAATGACTACTGCATTGGTATGCCAAACAAAGGATGTGGCCCTGATTTCTTCTTAGTTGAACACCGAAGCTTTAGAAAAGCAAATTCTTCAACCGATTGTATCTTACACAGTTGAGAATTGGAGGAGTAGAGAAGGAGAAATTAAAAGATTAGAAGCAAGCAGATATCATTTTAGCCAGGGCATGCCAAACTCAAAAAAGTTGTAGTGAATAATTATTAATTTTAGATAATAATGGTATGTTTTATGCTTGCAACAATTACTTCAATGTCCTTTTACTAGCCCAATTATAATTTCCACTTAGATTCCAATAGCAATCACATAAACCATTAATCGCATTGACAGTAATTGTAGATAGAACATAAACAATAAAATGCAGAAGACAAGCCAAGACAAGAGAACACCAATATTTGGCTATGCCAGGGAAAAACCCCAAGATGGGGAAAATGGTTGATCAATTCTTCTTATTATAAATATCAAATGTTCAATAGAGAGAGAGAGAGAGACTACAATAATACAGAGTCAAAATCAAAATTGACTTGCCAAATCACTATCCAAAACTGTTGAAATATGTTGTCATTGACGACAATAGGGTGATGGCAACAAAGTGTTCATTGATGTCAATAGGTGGCACAGGTGTCAAAGAAGGTCTCAGGAAACAAACTTAAAGAGTAGCATGGCAACAAAATGGTGAAAGTTTGGAGTCAGTCCTTGTGTAGCAGATCATCTCAGATGAAGGTGAAACCCACTCAAATGGGAATAGCTCTGAAAGAGCTTTCTAATGGTATGTGGACATCTAAAAATGGCCTCCTGAATCGAGAGATAGAGATAGTCAATGTTTGTTGACCGCAAGTCAAAGTTAGTAGAGTTAGAAGGAATTTGGATGAGCCTTTGGTGCATAGCCAAAGTTGGCAGAAGTGCTAAACCTGACGGTCAACCAGAGCTGAGCAGACAAACAGAGGACCGGGCAGATGTGGATGTACATCGCAACAATGTGAAGCATTTCTATTGCGCGTTGGTGGAGCCCACCTGATAGAGCTACCCCAATGGAATGGTTATGGCACGAAAGTCTTAGTGTTGTGATGAATGGAGCAGGATGACGCCATCCCGGTGGACATACCTCAGCGGGTGCACCTCGGAGCATTGCAAAGGGCGCACAAAGCGAAAGTGTTGGGCGGTGGACATTAGGACACGACAACAAGGAGTTGTCTAATGGGAAGCAAGCAGAGGAGCCCACTTGACAGCCTGGCCTGACGGTACAATCCTGGAAGATTGGTTGGGGAGCACAAGAGTTAAGCACTAGGAGACTTGTGCTGGGACACGATAACAAAATGCCATCTAATAAAAATTAAGCGTAGGTCCCCACTCCGACAACTCATCCCACTAAGATCAAGCCCAGAAAGGGAGGTAGGCACTGGGACATGTGGCAGCATTTTGATAGCACTTTAGAGAACAGTCTTGTCGGGCTTGGAGGCCATGAGAGGTGGTTTCCTATACCACCGATCACGTAGATCGGCAGTGAAGATCCACCTCGAGGCCACTCCTAATACCACAAACCATAATGGAGTGGTGTTGAACCCGATGGTTTTTGATAAAATACTTTAACAAAGAAAACGATCGTTAAACAGAGATCTCGAGACCATTTTTCTCTCCTCTAAAAGGGTAGGTGCCAATGTCTAATTGGTCACAGGTGACGTCAGCATATGCCAATCGGAGGTGGACATGTGGCAGTCATATTTGAAATTTTGGGGACCCGAATGGCCCATATTTGAGTGACACATGTCACCTATCACAGGTTGACACATAGCACATGTGATGTCATCGTGATGTCATCTCGATGGATATAGCCTGGAAGACTTTAAGAAGTGTGCAAGGAATGCTTCGGGCAAGAGGCATCAGGTTGACGAGGCTTGTGTGAGAGCTAACTAAGTCTGAGAGAAATTCTATTACCTCTTGTTGCAGTGGGAGGACCCCACTGGGACAGCTCATCCTGTAAGGAAGACATCGATGGTTTATAATAGGCCTCAAAAGGAATGTGTCAAGAGATAGGCATCGAGACATGTCAGCATTGACAAGTTGGCAGAGCGTCAACAAATGGGAATGAGGTTAGGTGGTCCCCGCGAGATATGTCGATATGGCAACATGACCCCAACAAGTGTATAAAGAGGCACAAGCTTAAAGCGTTGGGATAGAGAGAACTCTGACATAAGCGCTTGGCCTGGGTCACTTCGTATAGAAGTGAAACCAAGGGTGGGGAGGTTGTAATGAGTTGTGGAGACTCTTAAAGCAAATAAGCACTTATCTGTGGTCATTTTGCATAGAAATAGACCAATGGCACAGACCCATTAACAAAGGAATTTGGCCTGTGAAGGACTTAATAGGGCTTAACACCCAAAGGCCTAGCCAGTGGTCGTGAAGACCTGGTCCTATGGAAGAAAAGTAGGTAAAGGAGTAGCAAAAGGGACTTAAGCTCAAAACGACGGAATTTTCAGTTTTAGCAGTGGATTTAGTAGTTAAGCCAATGTTAACTATAGATAAATTAGAAGAAGCACTACTAAAACCTGTAAAAGGCCATAATGCTAAAATAGGCAAATAAGCTCAGTTCAATTGGAAGAAAAGGATGACCAGGATCAAAGAACATGGTGAACAAAGTCAGAGGATTAAAATAAATAGGATAAAGGCAAAAAAATAAGGATGCATGCAACAATCAAACAAAATAAAGAGAAGCCAAAAATATCAAGCCAAATTCTTTATATGTAGGGTTGAGCAAAAAAGTTTTGAAAAAGAAGTGAGATATGTGAGTTCTGTGAGTGAGTTGTGGTGAAGTTGTTGGTGTTCTTAGTAATCATGGATTTCTAAAGGTGTTGGTGATTGAATAAATTGTTTAAATCATGAAGGAAGAATTGACAATCAGTGTTTCTAGTATGAAAATGGATGAAAGATCAAACAATGAGTGTCAAGCAAGTTGTAGTTTGCAGACCAGGGATTGGTAATCTTTCCAGTGGGTGTTGGAAAATACTTCGGGTTGTAGCTCCATTCACTTGTAGCTGATAAATTAGGGAGTTGTAGCTTCCTGCTGGTTGTAGCCAGAGAATTGTAACAAGAAGTTGTAGTTTTCCTTATGAATGAACTGAAGAGAAGTTCAGAAAAAAAAAAAAAATATATATATATATATATATATATATATATACTTTTTCTATGTGTGTTTCATTGAGATTGTTGATTCCTATTATGCTTATTAATTTCTGAAGTATTTAATGGTGTTTCAATATTCTTGCACAAAGTAAAAGAAATTTGTTAATTGTTCAAATTCCTACAATACTGATTCACCCCCACCCCCCCTCTCTCTCAATATTGTCTTGGCATCCAATAATTGGTATCAGAGTAGTTGTCTTCAAATCAGTCTAACAACTGGAAGAAAGATCAAGGACCATGGTGAACCAAGAAGAAGGATTTACCAACAGGGAACCAATGTTCAATGGAAAAAACTATGTGTTTTGGAAAGTGAGGATGAAGACCTACATTCAATCACTTGGAGCTAATGTGTGAGCTGTTGTAGAAGAAGCATATAAAATACCTCCACGAATGGTTACCAAATATCATAAGTTGGAGTTCACATGCAATGCTAAACCAATGAATGCCTTGCTTGCTAGCCTACCTAAATCAGATCTTGTCAAAGTAATGGATTGCACATCTGCCAAAGCTATCTGGGATAAGATGAGCAACTTCTATGAAGGAGACAACAAGATAAAGCAAGCTAAATTCCAAGGCTATAGGATGCAATTTGAATCATTGAGCATGCATAATGATGAAGATATTGCAAATTATTTTCTGAAAGTTGATGAAGTTGTGAACACCATAAGAGGGCTTGATGAGAAGCTAAAAGTACTTCTGGTGTTTCAAAAGGTGTTGAGATCTATTCCTAAGAGGTTTAATCCCAAGGTGTTAGCCATTGAAGAAATGACAAATGTAGGCACTTTCACTTTAGATCAACTCCTTGGAATAGTCACTGCCTATGAGATGAGGATTCCTAAAGAAAATTTTGTAGCCAAAGAATCATCCTTCAAAAAAGAAAATAAGTGCAAGAATGAGCATGGTGACTCATGTTGTGAATCATATGAAGAAGAGGCCAACTTTGTGAGGAAACTCAAGCGAGGATTAGGCAAGTATAAGGGAAAGTTACCCTTTAAATGCTTTAATTGTGGCAAAGTTGGTCATTATGCATCAAAGTGTCCTGAAAATAAGGAAAAAGGTTATGATCCTAAATAAAAATTTAAGAAAGTTCAAAAGGACAAAAAGAAGGCTAAGAAGAGAGGTTTCTATGTGCAAGAAGAGAGCTCCTCGGAAAATGAACCTATCCAATCCTCAGATGAGAACAGCGATGACGATAGCCCTAAAGAATTTATGCTTATGGCCATAGAAAATATACAAGTTGAGGCTATTAATTTTGATGATGAAGAAGGTGAAGTTGACCTTGAAGGAGAACTGGTAAGTGCTCTTGAATAAATAGAAAGGTTGAGGAAGAAAAATAAAGTCATGAAGGAGTCCTTTACAAAAGAAAAGATAGAGGTTGTTGAGCCATCACTCTTACAAATAGAAAAGGACAAGAAGATCCAAGAAACCTTGAACTAGTAGTTGAATGAAAGGGCCTATGTGTGTAAAAATATGGAAGGGGAAATCATGTTGTTGAGGGAGTTGGATAATGCTAAAACACAACTCAATTTCGACCAAAAATTTGGAAAAGGGACTGAGGATTTAAATGAGATTTTGGAGGCTCAACGTGCGTCTAAAGATCATAGTGGTCTTGGCTTTGAAGCTGAGTCCAACACAACAACAAAGCCAAAATGAAAGAAGCAAATCACCTTTATTTAGCAACAAAAGGGAGACATGCAACCCAAAGATCAGATCCATAACAATTAGCAGCAACAGAGGAATAACCCTAGCGAAGAAAATCAAACTGCCCAAAATTTTGTCCAGCGTAGAAAACAACCTTCAAAGTACAATGATATTTTCCCAGGGCACTATTTCACATGCACAAATTATGGCCACAAAGCAACAAATTACAGAGTCAATCTTTCCTACAGGAAGCTCATATCTAGAAGAATATTTCAACAAAGAAAAAGCAGGCCCAAGTATAATAATTCTTTTTCTCCTCTGAATTATCTGGTGCAATGTTTTAAATGTCAAAATTTTGGGCATATAGCAGTCAATTAGAGGCTAAAGGAGAAGAAGACATAGCTAGTAATTGAGCAAATTGAACAAAAATGCAAGGTCTGGAAAGAAAAGGAGAAATCAGAGCAATGTGATATTGTGTTGTGTGCACATAATGAAGAGATCCATTAGTATGTGGGCAGTGGTTGTTCCAAGCACATGCCAGCAGATATGAGGAAGTTTCCGACTTACAAAAAAATTGACAAAGGTAATGTGACTTTTGGAAATAATGCTCTAGGAAAAATAATTGCAAAATGAGTGGTGAGTCTATCAAATGGAAAAGGTAAATCCAAGAATGTTTTATATGTTGATGGGTTAAAGCATAACCTGCTTAGTGTATCTCACATGTGTGATCAAGGCTATGATGTGACCTTTAAATCCAAAAATTTTCAAATCAAGTCTACAAGCACAGGTGAGATAGTTGTTGAAGTTGTGAGAATAGATAATAATGTCTATGTGCTCAAAGAGAAGACAGAAAGATGTTGCTTGAAAAACAATGATGAGAGTTGTTTATGGCATAAACGACTTGGAAATCTGAACTTTGATTAGATAGTCAAGCTTAGAAATATAAATGTTGTCAAGGATTTTCCGAGGCTTTCAAAATGAGACAAAAAAATTTGTAAATATTTCCAATTAGGAAATAAAGCTCGAGTTCCATTCAAGGAAAAGGAGAACTCATCATCAAAGCCATTGCAATTAATACAAATGGAGATGTGTGGACCATCAAGAATGCCATCATGCATAGGTAAATTATATTTTATGCTAATAATTGATAATAACTGAATATGAGTATTCAAAATATGATCCACAATAGCCATATTTTACTGTCGATGTATCAAATCTATAACAAGGCTCATCGTCAAGACAAATCCACATAGAAGAGCACAATGAAGGAAAATAAATAAGGAATGTAAGGAGAAAACGAAATGGGAAAGAGCCGACTAGTAACCCTAAAATTTTCGATGATTTCAACAAGGATGATATGGGTTGCCTTCCTCAAAGAGAAAATTAAAGCTTTTGATAAGTTCAAAGAGTTCAAAGTGATGGCTAAGAATGAAACTGATTGAAAAATCAAAAGCATAATGTCAGTGTAAGGCCACATAATGGAGGAGAGTTCACTTCAAAATAATTTTATCAATTATGTAAAAAGAATGGCATCAAAAAACAATTTACAATAGCAGAGGCTCCCTAGCAAAATGTTGTAGTAGAGACAGCAAACAGATCAGTACAATGGTTATCCAAAGTGATGATGATCGAACAAAATGTTCAACAAAGGTTTTGAGAAAAAGTTATTCATACAATAATAGTTATCCTCAATAAATCTCATTTTAGACTAAATAGTGACAAAAATCCTTATGAGTTGTGGCATGGTAGACCTGCAAGAGTCAAACACTTCAGATTTTTTGGCAACAGATGCTACATCAAAGAAATGATGAGAAACTTGGCAAATTCAATGCAAGAACAGATGAAGGAATTTTTCTGGGATATTCACACAACAACAAAGGATACAAATGCTATAATAAAATTACCAAGAGAATCATTGAATGCATTGATATAAAGGTGAATTAATGCGTTGAGAAAAAAGAGAAACAACCAGTAAAATCCAGCGTTGAGGAACTAGTGATCATTAGTGAAGAATATTGTGAGCCTTCTGTAGAAGAAGAAAATGAAGAACCCTTTAGTCCTCAAGCCAAAGATATCCCAAGGTATGTACAAAAACACAACCCAGTTGATCATATTGTTGGTGAATTAAATCTTGGAATGCATACAAGAAGGAACATTAGGGGAGTTTTGAGGTCTAAAATGGGCCTCCTAAGGAAATTATAAAATAATAGTGGAAATACTAAAATAAGATTATATTACATCATCAAATTTTAGAGGGAAAAAAGAAAAAAACTATTTTTTCAAGTTGTATTTTCAACTTATCTCCCTATGGGTTTACTCAAATTTCGAGTGGGGACACTTGTTGGATGAAGAATTTGATTCCTTGTCCAAGGAGTACCCATGTTGCATACTTTTGATGGACCCTGCTACACGAGAAATGAGAAATACATGAAAAACATGATTGCAATCACGTTGTTTCATGTATTTCTCATTTTTCTTATAGAAGGGTTCATCGAAACTATGCAACATGGGTACTCCCTGGATGAGGAATTAAATTTTTTCATCCAATGAGTACTCCCGCTCGAAATTTGAGTAAAATCTTAGGGAGATAAGCTGAAAATACAAGTTGAAAAAGTAGTTGTTATGAAATTAGCTCCAAAAGAAGAAGAAAAGAGAGATCAACGCCTAGAAATCAACCACTTCGAGGGGGAAACCTCCAATACATTACATAAATGAACAATTCTTAGATGATACAAATTACCAAAACCTCCTTCTATATATAAGAGTCCATGGGCCCACAATATAATCCTAGCTGACCTAACAATAACAATGTAAGAGCACAATAATAACAATATTGGGGTTATAGGGGTACAACAATAACAATAAGGGGGCTACATTAATAACAATAAGGGACTAAACTAGTAATATAGGAAGATAGCATGCCCCTCTCCTTCAAAAAAGTGTTGTCCTCAATGCTTGAGTAACTCTGGGTGTTTCTGTATAAAATTCTCATCCTCCCATGTAGAATCTTCAGTGGGTAAGTTCTTCCACTTGATGCGATACTCTGAAATTGATCGATTTCATAGCCGTTGAGTTCTTTTTTCCGTGACTGCTTCAGGTTCCAATATGATTTTTCCTTCCTTGTCAAGTTTTGGCAATATTGTTTGAACTGGAAGATTTTCACCTATAACCTTCTTTAAGCATGAAATATGGAAAAATGGATGCACTCACGAAGAAGCAAGAAGCACCAATTTGTATGCCATAGTACCAATCTTTTGCAACACCTTGTAAGGACCATAGTACTTTGGAAATAATTTATTATCCTTCTTAGCTTGCTTGAGGGACATTTATTTTTATGGTTGTAGCCGTAAAAATACTCAGTCTCCTACATCAAAACTTCTCTCGCTGCAATGTTGATCTGCCTGTTGTTTCATTCGATTTTGTGCCAAATTTAGGTTATCCTTTAAGAGTTGGAGAACTTCTCGTTGATGCTCAATGTGATCTTCCACTACTTGAACCTTATATTTTTCTCTTAAAGATGATGTGATGGACAATGGATGATATCCATAAAGTGTCATAAATGGGGTCATTTTTGCTGCAGTATGGAAGGAAGTGTTATACCACCATTTAGCGAGAGGTAACCACTTGACCCATTGTCTTTGTTTATCAGATACAAAACAATAAAGATATCCTTCCAAACATTTATTCACTATCTCAGTTTGACCATCATATTGAGGATGATAAGATGAACTATGAGCTAATTGAATACCCAAACAAGAAAATAACTCCATCCAAAAATTTCCAGTAAACATGGGATCTCTGTCGCTCACAATAACCTTTGGGTTTCCATGTAGCTTTTGAATTGTGTCCATAAATGTAGTAGCAAATATACTTGCTTTAAATGGATGAGATAATCCACAAAAGTGTGCATACTTGGTAAGTCTATCAACTACCTCGATGATGACACTCTTTCCTTCGGACTTAGGTAAACTTGTGATAAAATCCATTGAAATCTCCTCACAACATTGACTTGGAATGGATAAAGGTTGTAGAAGACCTGGGGTCTTAATTGTCTCAACTTTATTTTGCTAGCAAACCAAACATTCCGTCACAAACCTTTGAATATCAGATTTAAGGCCATCCCAAAAAAAATATTTCTTCACCCTGTAGTAATTTTTTACAAATCCTGAGTGTCCTTCTAAAGGAGAAGTGTGATCCGGATTTATACAGGAACGCAACATAATACATAAATAACCATACACATAGAAATACAATGGAAATAAGGCTTCATTTCATTAATATCAAATCATAGAAATATGCATACAAACATGATGGAAATAAAATAGCTAGGGTGCTGGTAGCGAATCTCTGAGAAGAGATGTGGCAACTACAGACCTCTGAACTGTATTACAATGAGGCTCGAGGGCTTATTTATTATGGAGAAACAATGGAGAATTCTAAACGTCAAAAAGCCTAACCCTAGGAGATAAAGCACCAAAACTATGGGCCTCGTTTGGGTAATTTGGTGTTTCAACTTCCCAGGGATTTAACTTAGGCATACTATCTCTGTTTGGGGTTTCAAAGCGGCTCTGGAAGTTCAGGACCCGAAAAAATGTTAAAAATAGTAAGTTGTGAAAAAAACTGAAAGAGACAATGGTGGGGCCCCAAGTGGAATAGGCGGGTGGCCACCAATATCCACCTGGATCATTCCTCCCCCCTTATGAAGCAATGGTCCCCATTGCGTTGAGTTCCTCCATGAGATGAGGAAAATTTTGTTGAACTTGGTCCCTGGTGAACCACTTGCCTTGGTGCAGGAGTTGGCCAGCTTTGACAACCCGATATAGCTGGATCTTCTGTCGGCAAGTGTTCTTGATTTGCATGTCCATGATACAGTCTGTGGTGGCCTGCTCCATGCAGTTTGGGTTTAACTCTTTTGGTGTGAGTTCTTCTGCAATGTCAGAGGTGTCCAATAGAGGTGGGAAGTAGGGACGGAGGCAGTCTACATTGAACACTGGGTGTAGACCAAGGAATGGTGGAATACTGAGCTTGAGGGAATTGTTCCCTACAACCTTGGTGATGGTGTACGACCCATATCGGAAGGGTGACATGTGCGGTGGGGTCACAGTGAGGCGCTCCTTCTGCAAATGTAGCCACACTTTTTCGCCCACCTGGAAGTTGTGTGGCACCCGATGTTGATCATGTCGTTGCTTGTACTTAGCATTGGCTTTGTCCAATATGTCATGAACCTGTTGGCGGATGTGTTGAATGCGCTCGATGAAGTTGTTTTCTTTGTCAGCTTCAGACTGGACATGAGCTGAATCGACCTGAGTAGTTGCAAATGGCATGGCTACGTCAATGGGACATAGTGGCTGGAATCCCAAGCCCACTTGAAAGGGGTTGTGGCCAGTTGAGCTGTGGAGAGCCCAGTTATAACTGTGTTGTACATAGGGAAGGCTCTCATCCCATGTGCGTGGATGCTTTGAATTGTACATGCGTAGAATGTGTACAATCATCCTGTTGACGACCTCTGTCTAGCCATCGGTCTGGGGATGGAAAACTGTGGACTTGGTGAGCTTGGTGTCCAACATTGACCAGAGGCTGGACCAAAATGTGCTGAGGAACCTACTGTCGTGATCTGATATGATAGACTGTGGGATCCCAAAGTGCACCCACACTTGTTCAAAGAAGAGTTTAGCAGTGGCTTCTACTGTGATATTCTTCTTGCAAGCCGCCATAATGGACATCTTTGAGAATCTATCGACGACCATGAAAACAAAGTCATTTCCATGCTTAATAGAAGGAAGGTCTGACATGTAATCCATGGAGATGGATTCCCAAGGTCGACTAGGGGTAGGTAGTGGAGTATAGAGCCCTTGCTTCTTGATGGTCGGTTTGGCAATGGTGCACGCAGTGCAGGATCTGATGTACTTCCCGACATATTGTCGAAGGTTAGGCCAATAGAAATACTTCTGTAGTACTACCACTATTTTCTCGACCCCAAAATTCCCAGCGACTCGACTGTAGTGCGCTTCCCATATCATCTTGGCACGCTCGCTTGAAGGAACACAAAGGTGTCCCAGGTGACATAATGGTGCATCTTGGAAGTGAAAATTTGGAACTTGCATACCCCCCAAGAGTGCCTTGTATGTGTGGTTGAATTCTGGATCGCTCTTGTAGAAAAGCGGCCAATCAGAAGTCTCATGCCCACAAGAGTTGAGAACGGTGGTTATGTCCACGATCGGTGGTCGGCTGAGGCAATCTGCAACATTATTGGTGCCACCCTTCTTGTACTTGATGTTCAAATGAAATTGTTGCAGATATGTGGACCACTTCTGGTGGTGATCATTCTGCAACTTCCCTTGTGTCTGTATGAACTGCAAGGGTCAGTGGTCTGTGTGGATGATTGTCTCCTTCCCCAAAATGTAATGCTTCCATTGTCGACAAGCTTGCATAATGGAATACATTTCTTTGTCATAAGTGGGATACTTTCAAACTGTGTCAGACAATGTCTCATTGTGATATGCCACTGGATGCCCCTATTGAGTAAGAACTGCCCCAATAGCATAATCAGAGGCATCTGTCTCGATCTCAAATGGTTGTTGCAAGTCTGGTAATGTGAGCACTGGGGAAAAACAGAGGCGATGTTTCAATTCTACGAATGCCTTGTGTTGAGATTCCAACCAACAGAATTTTGCTTTCGCTCCTCCCTTGGTGACTTGACTCAAGGGCCAAGTGATATGAGAGAATCCCAACACGAACCTGTGGTAGACATTAGCAAGACCCAGAAAGTTACGAAGCTCTGTTAGGGTGGTTGGGGCTGGGCAATCCCGAATGACTTGGATCTTGGCTGGATCCACATGCACCCCCCTTTCATCAATAATGTATCCCAGATATTGAACCTGGGTCATGCCAAAAGTGCGCTTCTCCAAATTGGCACACAACATGTGTTGTCGCAGTGTTTGGAGGACTTCTCGGATGTGGTGGAGGTGCTCTTCCCAAGTGTGGCTGAAGATAAGCATGTCATCCAAGTATACCACTACAAATGAGTTGGTGAATGGATGCAAGATGTCGTCCATCAACCTCATGAAGGTTGCGGGAGCATTTGTCAATCCGAAAGGCATGACAAGCCATTTGAAAAGGCCCTCCTTGGCTTTGAAGGCAGTCTTCCACACATCAGAGGGTTCGATTGGTACATGGTGATACCCAGACTTCAAGTCGATCTTGCTGAAATATTTTTCCCCTTTGAGTTGGTCCAGAAGGTCATCAATCCGTGGGATCGGGTACCTATTCTGGACAGTGATCTTGTTCAGCGCCCGATAATCAATACAGAGTCTCCAAGTCCCATCTTTCTTCTGTACCAACACAATTGGGCTCCCATAGGGCGATGACCTTGGCTGGATGTGACCTTTCTGCAGTAGCTCCTGAGTTTGCCTCTTGATTTTGTATTCTCCAGAACAGAGCACCTATAGATTGGTCCATTGGGTAGCGGCGCACCTGGGGTCAGGTCAATGGGGTGCTTGAGCACCTTTCCCTTGCTTTTGATTCACAGATCCAAAGTCTCACTTCTTCTGTTTGAATTTCTACTCAATGTAGAAATTATATAACTAATGCGTTATACATCCAAGATTCTCCTGATCACACACTATTTGACTTCATGCACAATACAGAATCTCTTCTACTATTGATCATTACTTGCGGAAATTAAATCAATTGCATGCACACATTGAAACCATTAAAATTCACACATATGAACATAGTGTTTTAACATGAAAGCCTGAAGCTAAAAACCCCAACTATCTGTATATAATATATGTCATAGAGATCATGTAACAATCCTCATACAAAGCTTCTCACAAGCTCTCAGTACAATACAATCGCTACACACTAATCAGGTCCAATATAGCAAATCCATGCACCGATCTTTGCCACTTGCTAGCCTGCCTCTACTGCGAAATACCCGCCGAATATTGGCTCTGAATGAACTCAAATTGGTCTAGCCTTGCTCACGCAATCCTCATTGGCATCTCCAATCACTGTGTGTTGCAAATCATGCAACACTATAGTCACAACTGATAGTCAACCTGCTCTTTCGCCTACCTCTCCACTGGTCTCCACTGAAACTGTCCAGGCACTGTAGTTAACTGATGTATTCTTCAGTTGATTAATGAGTTAATAATTAGTAAATTAATTAATAATTAATTCACACCACTCTCACTAGTGTATCAATCAGTTAGAATAGATACAACTAGCTCAACTGTGTCTAACTGAGTTAAACTGAACACAACTCCACCAACTACCTCAATAACTCCACCAAACTCTATCACATGAGTTCTAACTGAAGTCTCCATGCAATAGCTCCACTTAACCCTAAGGAATAACGTAATTCCTTCTGTCAGAACCTGTGCCACATCTGTGCACTTAACTGAAGTGCTCCAAGAGAATAAGATAATGTTTATAGTCCAAATATTATTAAGAGCTAATAATATTTGACATATCTATTTTTAAACTGGAAATCTAAAAATAGATTCCGCCCAATACGTCTAAAAATAGAAGTCCATCTATTTTTCCAACTTGACCAACCATCCACAAATAACATCCTGCAACTCATAGAATATGATCGACATGTCTAAAAATAGACATAGTCTAAAAATAGACTTGCGCCAAAAATATCCCGCGGGCCCACTTAGTGAAGGCAACTCTTTTCAATAAGCTCATCATCTTGTTTCAATCTCAACACTTAATCTTGGCAGCATACCGGTATGCCGTACCAAGCGAGGAGATGTTGAGGAACTCCATTTCCTCCTGAATGTATCTGTGCAGACAACCACAATACTTTAGCACCAAATGTCTCTCTGAATCTTTGATACCCAACTTTGTGCGCAGGGTATGGAACAGATTCGTTAGCTCATGCACATCTTGATCCCTTTGTTGCTGCAGCGTGGTCCATTGTATGTACTTGTCCTTATAGCTCCCCACGGGATAGTATTGTTCCTTGATGGCATCTCAGAAATAATTCCAAGTGGGTATGGCTAAGAACAGAGAGGGTTTTGTCTCGTCCATTTTCTCAAAGTAGGTTTCCCACCAGTCCTTGACATGGGGGTAGCTTTGAGGAGTGTAAAAATAATCTTCTCCCGATCAGAAAAATCATGAACTGAGAAATATCCTTCGAATAGATTCAACCATCTATCTATGACATCTGCATCTATTTGACCCTCAAATATGGGAATTTCAAAGTTTACTTGTACCTTAAAGGGAGTCGCGCCTCTAGAGTGGCTACTGGATGCAAATGCATCACCTGTGGGCAGTCGTTGAAGGATCTGGGAAAAGTTATCCATCATTGCGTTCCCTTTTTTTTTTAGGGCCTCCTCAAGCAATATTTTGATAGGATCTTCTGCTCCCTCATCTTTCTTTTCGTCCCCCATGGGCGTCCGTCGGTGTTTGTGAGACTGATCTTGCAAAGGTTCCACCAGATCGAGCCCTAACTCCTTATACCCCGACCTCGTTGGGGACATGCAAAGAAGGATCGAGAAAAAGAAAACCGCTCTAATACCACTGATCCGGATTTATGCAGGAACGCAACAGAATACAGAAATAACCATACACATAGAAATACAGCGGAATAAGACTTCATTTCATTAATATCAAATCACAGAAATATGCTTACAAACATGATGGAAATAAAATAGCTAGGGTGTTGGTAGCAAATCTATGATAAGATATGTGGCGACTACAGACCTCTTAACTGTATTAAAATGAGGCTCGAGGGCCTATTTATTATGGAGAAACAATGGAGAATTCTAAACGTCCAAAAACCTAACCCTAGGAGATGAAGCTCCAAAACTATGGGCCCCATTTGGGTAAATTTGTCTTTTAACTTCCCAGGGACGTAACTTCGGCATACTATCTTTGTTTGGGGTTTCAAAATGGCTCCGGAAGTTCAGGATCTGAAAAACTGCTAAAAATTGTAAGTTGTGAAAAAAACTGAAAGAGACAATGGTGGGGCCCCAAGTGGAATAAGCGGGTGGCCACCAATATCCACTTGGATCAAAGTGTGCAGTTCCAAAAGAATCTTTTGTTTTAGTTGGGAATTCTTAAAAAGATATAAGCGATATTTGTACCATAAGGAATCATTTTTCCAACTAAATGTATCAGATGTACTAGGATCTTGCTGCAACTTTTGAATGAGTGTCCATACATCTTTGTCCTTCTTCCATTCATCTCTTGCTTCGGCTATCCAATCTGGTTGGATAATAGAAATGGCACAAAGCAATGCTTCCACCTCTTCATTCTTTCTTGAGAGTGCATCTGCAACAACATTAAGCTTTCCTTTTTTGTAGATTATTTAAAAGTCATAACCCAACATCTTTGTGACCCATTTTTGCTGCTCGTTTGAAGATAGTCTTTGCCCCAAAAAGTGTTTAAGACTATCATGATCAGTTCTTACCTTGAAGTGTCTTCCCATTAGGTAAGTTCACCAGTTGTTTAGTGCATGCAGTATTGCTAACATTTCCTTCTCATAAATAGGTTTATGTAAATACTTTCCTTTGATTGGACGACTTTCAAAAGAAATGGGTCTTCCTTCCTGCATTAAAACTGCACCAATTCCATTTCCTGAGGCATCACATTCCAAAATAAAGATTTTTGTGAAGTCTGGTGTAGCTAAGACTGGTGCTAAGCACATTGCCTCTTTAAGATGTTCAAAGTCAGTTGCTTCAGGAATCCATGAAAATGCATCTTTCTTCAATAATGTTGTTAGAGGTGCTTCTATTCTCCCACAATTCTTAACAAACTTGCGATAATACCTTGTTAACCTGAGAAATCCTCGTAACTGATTTATGGTTGTGGGCACTTTCCATTCTTTAATGGATTTAATTTTGTTCGGGTCTACCTTAACACCCTCCTGAGATATAATATGACTGAGATATTCCACCTCTTTTACTCCAAAGAAACATTTGGAGGTTTTTTCATATAATTATTTCTCCTCAAATAGTTTGAGCACCTTGTCAACATGTTGAACATGATCCTTCCAAGACCTGCTGTAGATTAGTATATTATCAAAAAATACTAGCACACATTTTCTAAGGAAGGGTTTGAAAATGGAAATCATTAACCCTTGAAATGTAGAAGGTGCATTGCTAAGGCCAAAAGTCATGACCAAAAATTCATAATGACCCACATGAGTTCAAAATCTTGTTTTCAGAATATCTTCAGACTTCATTCTAATATGATGATATCCTGAACGAAGATCCAACTTGGTAAAATAAATTGCTCCATGTAATTCATCCAATAATTCATCAATCACAAGAATGGGGAATTTATCTTTAATGGTGAGCTTATTGAGCTCCCTATAATCCAGACACATGCGTCATGATCCATCCTTCTTGTGCACCAATACTATAGGAGCAGAGAAACAACTTTGACTAGGTTGAATTATAACAGCCTCTAACATTTATGCAATGATACGTTCAATTTCACTCTTTTGGACATAAGGATATCTATAAGGCCTAATGTTTGGAGGAACACTTCCTGGAATCAAATGAACAGCATGATCATGATCATGAATAGGTGGGAGTCCTTTGGGAGTTTCAAACACCTTGGAATGATTTTCCAAGACTTTTTGGAGATCTGGATAAATAGATGATTTTGATGTTGGAACTTCTAGTGAGCATAATTGTGCAATTATGCCTCGTTGTTTTTTCTTCAAAATCTTTGTCATGACATTAGAGCCTATTATCTTTCTAGGCTTTCCTGCGATACCTCATAATTTGACTTCCTTTCCTTCTGAAAAAATTTCAAGAAAAGTTCTTGAAAATTAAAAACTACCGTCCCCAAAGATTGCAACCATTGTACTCTTAGTACATCATCAACACCTCCCATAGGAATGGAAAACATTGGACTATTCAATTCATATTCCCCCATGGTTAGCTTGATATTATGGATTTTTCTGGAGAAATTTATAGTTCCTCCATTTGCAACCATCACTTGAAATTCTAGTGCTGGGTATAGGAAACAATTCGATTCCTTGGCTACCTTATAATGAATAAAATTATGGGTACTACGTGAATCAATCAGCACTATTACCTTTTTCTTCTTGATATGTCCTTCTACCTTGAGATTTTGAGGAGTGGTAATTCCTGCCAATGCATTACATGATATGGCCTGACTCATTTCTTCCTCTTCTAGGGTTGGTTCCCGTGTATATCCACTTCTTTTGAAGATTCTTGTTCATTTTCTTCTCTTCCTCTCACAATCTATAAAATAATTTCTTCAGAAATAATTTATGACCTTTAGTGTATTTTTTATCAAGAACCGTAGCAGCCAAAGCAGCCCTTTTGTTATTTTTTCTTCCAATTGTTGTGGTGTCAACCTTGTAGGTTGTGGAAGTCTAGGAGTAGCAACACTTCCATCTTTATATATGTGAGTGGTAGGCTTCCTTGTCGCCATAATTTTACATTCAATTTTTCTTGCCAACCTAAATGCCTTTTCCAATGAATTAGGTTCCCAAACGCGAACTTCATGTTGGATGTTATCCTTTAAATTCCCTAAGAAGACATAAATCCTGTGTTCCTTTGGAATATCAGTTGCCCTTATATTCAATTTTTGGAAGTCCTCAATGTGCTCCACCACTGAACCCTTTTGTTTGAGATTTATCAATTGGCTAAAGAAGGTGTTGCTTTTTGTATCCTCATAATGTGTTATCATTTCTTCCGTAAAAATTGACCAAGTGACAATTTTTTTATGGGAGGAAAGCCATCGATACCATACAAATGTATTTTGTTCTAAATGTAAAGTTGCAATGTGTACCTTTTGTGTGATTTGCACATTATTGAGATCAAAATATTTCTCCATCTATAGTATCCATGTTACGGGATCCTTGCCATCAAACTTCCTGATCACATCCATCTTTTGAATATGGTGGTACTTCCATCCAACATTAGAGTTTATGAAATCACGATTAACATTTATTTTGCTATCATCATGAATTTCCTCTACCATCTTTTCACTATTAGGAAACATTTCTTGTATCAACTTTGCCAAACCTTCGATTTCTACTTTTAGATCATTCTTCATTTTTTCCATGTTGTCTTTCATTTTTTCATCGATTTTAGCTTCCATGTCATCCATCTTAGCTTCCATGCCATCCATATTAGCTTCCAAACTACTCATCTTAGCTTCCACGTCTTTATTCAATCCATCCATCTTAGTTTCCATGTCTTTCTTCAAAACTTCCATTTCATTTTTTGTTTCTCTTCGTGATAGCGAAATTTGGTGCACTTTCTCTTGTAATTTTGATATCTCAGATTGTGTTTCTTCCTCGTCATAAGTCATAGTAGAGCCTTCTGAAGGCTTAATGGGTGTTGAATTTTTTTAGGGGGCATTTTAGAACCCAATACTGATATGTGTTCTTCAATATGCTCTTGGAATAAACTCAAACTAATTTTTTTCAAACGAGACCTATGTAATTCGAAAAAAATACACACATTTTTCTTGCTTTTGAGGAGCTCGATATTGAAACTGAATTATCTATGTGATTTCGAATCTTAAATATCTAAAATTTGGCCTTGAATTAGCCATATGAATCTTCTTTCGAATTCCATAGGTTTGACCTAATTTGGATTCTTTGATACAAAGTTATGCCTAATCTCCCATGATGACCTAATTATGGACTAGTTCAGTAGAGCGAACTTGTACGACATGCCACGTGTCACTGTTTCCTCCTTCAGCTCTGAAATTGATATACCAAACACTACAGTTTGTTTAATTACAACTATTTTTTATAGAATCCCAATCCGATGCTCAGAGAGAGAGTTATGACGTTTTTCCCATTGTCACCTCTTTGAGATGAAATTCGGGATCCTGAAACAATCCTAACTTCCATAGATCATATCTCCAAAAATGTTGTGAACCAAGATCTAAAATTCTTACAGGAGGTTCCTCAGGATTTTAGCTTCGCACTGTAAAAATTTCAACTTCTGAAACTTCATATACAAAATGCTATAGCAAAAATTCCATGATGACTTGTTTTAGTTGGAATTCTGGATCCTAAAAAAACCCTAAATTCCCCAGATCATATCTTCGAAAATATTTCAAACCAAGATCTGAAATTTTTACAGGAGGTTCCTCAGGATTTTGGCTTCACGCTGTACAAATTTTAGCTTCTGAACCTTCGTAGAAATAAATTTATTGCCAAAATTTCACAATGACCTATTTTGAGCAACAAAATCCTAGAATCCAAAGCTCTAATACCAAATGTTATGAAACTAGCTCCAAAAATAGAAGAAAAGAGAGATCAATGCCTAGAATCAACCACTTCGAGGGGGAAACCTCCAATACATTACATGAACAATTCTTGGATGATACAAACGACCAAAACCTCCTTCTATATATAGGAGTCCACGGGCCCACAATATAATCCTAGCCAACTTAACAATAACAATGTAAGGGCACAATAATAACAATATTGGGGTTACAGGGGTACAAAAATAACAATAAGGGGGCTACACTAATAACAATAAGGGACTAAACTAGTAATATAGGGACCTAACAGTAGTTTTATTATTTTATTATTTTTTAATCTTTTTACTTTTTTACCCCAAAAATGGTGAATCATCCCCCATGGTTGACATCATCAGCTTGAATCCTATTGGTTATTATAAGGTTTATTTTAGTTGTACATTTTTCTTAGGAGGCCCATTTTAGATCTCAAAATTTCTTTAATGGTTGCTCAATCTCCCTGCACAAGAACATGTTGCCAAGTTGTCCATGAAGTAACCAAAATATGTTGTTCAAGTCAGTCAATATCAGCATTGGTTAAAGGAAATGAATGAGGATTTGGATCAAATAGAGAAAAATCAGACTTGGGAACTTGTTCCAAGGCCTGATGATAAGAATTTCATTAGCACAAAGTGGGTCTTCATGAATAAATTAAGAGATTGCGGAGAAGTGGTAAGAAAAAAGGCTATATTGGTATGCAAAGGCTATGCTCAGATAGAGGGACCAGACTTCGATGCAACATTTTCTCTTGTTTCTAGATTAGAAGCAATAATAATTTTTTTGGAATTTTCTTTCTTTAATAAATTCAAAATATATCAAATGGATGTCAAATCCACTTTTCTCAATGGAGAGCTACAGGAGGAAGTTTACATAGAGCAGGCAGAAGGTTTTAGCTGACAGGTAACCGAGATTATGTTTGCATACTTAAGAAGGCTTTGTATGGTCTAAAGAAAGCCCCTAGAGCTTGGTATTCCAAGCTATACAACTACCTGGTCAAGTGTGGATTTAAAAGGAGTGCAACTGATAACAACCTATATGTAAAATAAAAGGATGGAAAACTTATTGTGGTGGTAGTATATGTTGATGATATCATCTTTGCCAGTGATTTAGATTTGTTAACCAACGAATTTTCCACTGATATGAAGGATGAATTCAAGATATCCATGCTTCGATAGCTATCATATTTCCTTGGACTGCATATTGCGCAAATTCCAAAAGAAATATTCATCTTTCAAGGCAAGTATCTTAAAGATATATTGAATAAATTTGGCATGGAAGAATGCTTTTTAGTCAACACATAAATGGTGATAGGTTGCAAACTTACCAAGAATGATGAGATACTAGCAGTGGAATAGAATCTTTACATATCTCTTATAGGTATTCTCTTATATTTAAGATCCTTAAGACCAGACATCATGCAGGCCATTGCTATAGTGGGAAGATTCCAAGTAGCTCCCAGACAAAGTCATCTACTTGCAGTCAAGAGGATTCTTAGATATCTTAAATAAACAATGGATTATGGACTATGGTACCCCATAGGTAAATATTTCTCATTAACTATTTATACTGAAGTTGATTGGGCAGGAGCGATCGAAAAGCACAAGTGGTGGTGCTTTCTTTCTTGGAGAATGTCTAGTCTCATTGTTGAGCAAGAAGACAACTTCCATTTCCTTATCTACAACTAAAGAATAATATATTGCAGCAACTTCTTATTGCACTCAACTACTGTGGGTGAAGAAAACCTTGTAGGATGTGCAAGTGCTTTATGATCAACTAATACCATAATTTGTGACAACACATGTGCAATAAGCATGTCCAAGAATTCAGTTTTTCACTCCATGAAAAAGCATATTCCAATCAAGTATCATTTCTTGAGAGAGCACATTTCAAATCAAATTGTGAAGTTGGAGTATGTTCCTACCAAAGAGAAAGTAGCTGATATTTTCACCGAGCCACTTCCTAGAGAATAGTTTGGGTATTTGAGGCAAATACTAGGAGTTATACCTCTTGCCTCCCTTCATTAACTCTTCCTTGAAGAGGAAGAAATAAAATTGTTGTATTTTCATCATATCGAGATGAAGTTATCAGGTCCACAGGATTCAACTGATAGAGAATGATTATTTATAGAAGGTGTATGATGATAGGGGGAACATGTTGGTGTATTTTCCATTGATGTCAAAATGGGATAATAGTAATAAAAAAAAACCAACATGGGGAGAGATAACAATGATCAAGAAAAGAATAAAAAGAGAGGTGCATCTTAGGGGGAGCAGAGCTTAAAAGAAACAATTATCCTTATCCTTTATGAGGATGTTTTTTTTTCTTTATCTTGGTGTTTCCATCAATACCAAAGGGGGACATTGTTGAAATATATTGTCATTGTTGGAAATAGAGTGTTGGAAACAAAGTGTTCATTGATGTCAACAAGTGGTACAAGTGTTAAAGAAGGTCTTAGGAAGTAAACTTAAGGAGAAGCATGGCAACATGGTAGCAGAATGGTGTAAATAATTTGGAGCTAGTCCTTTTGTAGCAAATCATCTAAGTTGAAAGTGAAACCCCCTCAGATTGGAAGATATTTGAAAGAGATTTCCAATAGTATGTGAAAGTATGAAAAATGGCCTCCTGGATCGAGAGATAGAGTCAATAAAAGTTTGGAGACCCCAAGTCAAAGTTAGCAGAGTTAGAAGGAGCTTGGATGAGCCTTTGGCTCATAGCCAAAGTTGGCAGAAGTTCCAAACTTAGCAGTCAGCCCTAGCGGAGTAGACAAACAGAGGATTGGGTAGACGTGGATGTACAATGCAGCAACAAGAAGAATTTCTATTAGGAACTAGTGGAGCCCACTCGACAGAACTACCTCAAGAGAATTTTTATGGCACAAAAGTATTAGCACTAATATGAATGGAGTGGGATGACACTAAGGGATGAGGCCATCTCGATAGACTTACCCAGGCAGGTGCACCCAAGAGCATTGCAAAAGAAACAAAAAGTGAAAGCGTCAGGTGGTGGATGTCAAGACATGACATAAAAGCATCGTCCAGTGGGAAGGGAGTGGAGGATCCCACTTGACAGTCTAGCCCAGAGGTATAAGCATAGAATATTGGTTGGGGAGCACAAGATTCAATAAATTGGAGATTGATGTCAAGACATGAAAACATAATGCCATCCAATAAAAATTAAATATATGTCCCAACTCCGACAACTCGACCTAATGGGGGTGATCTTGGAAAGGAAGATAGGCATCGGGACATGTGGCAGCATTTTGAAAGCACTTTAGACAACAGTCTTGTTAGGATTAGAGGCCACAAGAGGTGGTTTCCTATATCACCGATTGTGTAAATCAATGACAGATATCCACCTCGAGACCACTCTTCCTAATACCACAAACAATAATTGGAGTGGTGTCGAACTTGGTGGTTTTTGATAAAATACTTTAGCAAAGAAAACGGTTGAAAAAAAAGGTCTTGGGGGCCCTTTCTCTCTCCTCTCTAACAGGATAGGTGGTAGTGTCTAATTGGTCACAATTTACCTCTACATAGGCCAATTAGAGGTGGACATGTGGCAGTCATATTTGGAATTTTTAGGCACCCGACTGACCCATATTTGAGTGACACGTGTCACCTATCACAGGTTGACACATAACACAAGTGGAATCATTGTGTTGTCATCCCAGTGGATATAACCCATAAGAGATCAAGAAGTGTGCAAGGGATGTGCTAGGAGACAGGCATTGGGATATGTCAACATTGACAGGTTGGCAGAGTGGAAAAATATGAGAATAAGGTCGAATGGTCCCCATGGGACATGTTGACTCAGCGACATGACCCCTACGGTGTATAAGCTTGGTGCAAGCTTAAAGCGTCAAGATAGAGAGAGATCTGATGTAAGAATTGGCCCTGGGTCACTTCGCATAGAAATGAAATAGAGGGAAGGTAGGTTATAATGAGTCCCAAATACTCTTAAAAAATGTAAGTGCTTGTGCATGGTCATTTCACGTAGAAATAGACCAAAGTTGTGGAGCCATTAACAAAAGAATTTGGCCCGTGATGTACTTAAAAGGGATTTTCGCCCAAAGTTCTAGCTAGTGGTCACAAAGACCTAGTCCTATGTGTTATCACTCATAATTTTTAACATTTTCATTGATAGGGTCTTACATATCATTCACCTAGGTTCCATGTTTTTTTCATAGTCAAATTCATGAAATTTATAAGAAAAACACATGTGATAAGATTTACCCTAAGTCTAAACCATACATGAGTCTTGTCATATCAGTCAAATCCATCCCATATCATTTAGTTTTCGCACCCATGCCTTAAAATTAAAAAAATGAGCCACTTGTCAGTTTTTCACCTTTTCGTAGAGAATATAATGGTAGAACAATAGATTTCGCTATGAAAATACTTGACAATTCCGTAGCGGATATGTCAAAAATTTAACTATTTTCACTACGAAAATGTGTTTTTCTGTAGAAAAGATAGAGCACTTTGATATGCCAATTTTTCGATGGCTAAAGATAGAGGTGAGGTCAGCAAATTAGTTATCATGATCACTAAGCATGCAAGATCGTATTTTCTCTAATCATTGCTCTTTGTGGCTACATGTGTCATCATTCTCTCTCAAGTTTTTGAATTACATTTTAAATATTTCCCCTAAGATTCTCTCTGTCATTCATCGTTCAAAATATTGCATGTAAAACATTTCAGTGTAATCTTTGGAGAGTTGGTTCACCATGCAAAATAGGTTGCTGTCTAGGTTTTTTAATCTACAGGTGTCACAACTAGGAGGCAACGAGAGTATAAAAGAGCAATGGCAGCAAAGAAGAAAGTAATTAAAGGGAGTTACTGTGTAAGGTACGAGCCTATGGATTTGAAACTATTGAATTAAGATCCCAGTCCTATGGATGCTTTTAGGAACGTTGGTTGCCTACAATTTTGTCAGAAGCTGCAGGGGTTTCATGCTTAGATATCCAAAGACTTCGCATCCAATTTCACAGGGACAACATGAAAGGTTGGTGTATTGAATTTCACAATATCACCTGATATTATCTCTCAAGCTACAAAAATACCCAGAGGAGGTGAGGAATGGTTCAAAGGAAAAAAATTCAAAATGCAAAGCTGTGAAGAATTTATCAAATAGGAGCACAGAGGGGCTGACATGAAAAATGGCATCCCTAGGGGTTATATGAAATAAAATTATTCGAAGCTATTGTTTTTGGTCCAGAAATATTTTACCTGCGAAGGTAAGTTTCACATGGTCTACTCTTATCACTTTAGACTCCTTCTGAATTTCGTTGGTAAGAAACCACTTGATTTACCTTTATTTTTATTTAGAAGTTGATCTCAGATAAGGTCCAAGCCAAGGCTGAGGGTAGTGAAACATCAATTTTTCACTAGGGCCTGATCAAATTATTAGTACTAGAGGAATTAAAAAGGTTAAGCAAATATTGGGCATCTTTTCTGTTCCTGAGTGGATATGAAGTGGACTCAGTGCCACCTAAAAAGATTTCAAAGCCAAAGAGCACTTCATCTCCAACTGTGATAGAATAAATTAATGAAGAAGGAGGATAACCTATTGTGGAACCAATGGATATTGAAGTTGAACTTCTGCCAAAGACTGATATACCACAACCATCACTTGCAAGAAAAAACAAAGAATTAGTAAACACAACATCAGGAGGGTAAGCAAGAGCCAAACCCTTGCCAAGGGAAATCTTGAAGACATCCTCCAGGAAATAGATATTGAAGAATCTCCAATTGTCCAGTCATAAGACATTAAAGGGGATATAAGGAAAATGCAGAAAGTTAAGTTTGTCAAAAAATTTGATTTTGCAGGAGAAGATGTTGGTTGCATTTTCCCACCAAAGAAGCCAATGAATAGGTCACAGCTTACAAAGGGTGCCATGGAGAGCAAGAGAGCAGAAAATATTAGTGAAGGTAAGCAGCTAGAGAATATCAGAGACCTATCTCCTGCAGCATAAGAGGTATTTGTACAAAGGAAATGAAAAGAAAAGGTTGAGGAAAATATTGAAGTGAAAATTTATAGGAGCAATTAAGAGAGGCCAGGGAAGAAGTAATTGAAGTCAAATTGGAATTAAAAGAGGCTAAGGTGGATAGAAAACTAATGGAAAAATTTGAAAAAGAAATGAAGGATCAACTAGACAAGTATGACAAAACTTTGTCAAATGCCAAGAAGATGCTGAAGAGAAGTCTTCCTCAGAGGAAGGTGGTGAAAATCACAAGGAAGATAAATTTGTGGTTGCAGTCTGAGAGAAAAAAGTTCAAAGGGCAGGTTAAAGAGTTGGAAGACCAAATGGATATGATCCAAGAAGAACTGAAGAAAATAGGGTTGAAGCTTAGATTGGTAGATGAACCTGAAGAGGTACAACCTGTTGTTGCTGAAAATGAAATACCCAAAGTATGAGGAGTTGACCTAAAATATTTTTGATTAAGTATACAACTCGCAGGAACAAAAAATTTGGTTTAGAAACTGTTTTTTTGAAGAAAAGTGACAAATCTGCACTTTCATCCATGTCAGGTAGCTTCGTAGCGAGGTCCAGGCTTGAGGGCCGAAATTCGCTACAAAATTTCTATAGGATGTTTTTTATTTAGAATATTAGTTTTGATGGAGATCTAAGGAGGGAAATTGATTCTATTTAGCTCATATGACCTGAAAAACACATCTTGATCAATAGAGAAGGCAAAAAAGGAGGTTGAATGGAAAAAGTAAACATGCTACTAAAGTTCGCTATGAAACCGCTTAAGGTCACCATGTTTTTTGCAGCGAGGTGTTTTTAATGAGTTTTGAAGGTTTGAAAAACATGTTGAAGGACAACTAGCCACCTGGAGACATCCAAGCTGACAGTGGGCCATCCCAGCATAGATTCACTACTCGACATATGTGTCACTTATCCAGATCAGCATGAAGACAAAGATTAAAAAGTGTTTATCTTTTCCTAAAAAATATGACTATTGTTTCCTAAATCTAAGGGTACATTAATCTCTTAGTGATGGAGAATGCCACTTGAGCATCTCATCCTTATCCATGTAATTCTCCCACTACTGGAGAAGTGAATGAAATAAATGTAAAATAGAGTCCTATTAGAAGTGTAAGTTTTTAGAGACTAGGTGTCCTTTTCTATTCCAAAAATGTAGTTTTTAGTTATGATTAGGTGTCAAAGTTATGGTTCGATGATTCTGCCAGCGAGGTAGATCCTATGTAAGAAAAAGAGGTATATTTATAGACAAGAAATCGAATGAGGAAGGGTTGGAGAATTCCATTTGACACTATCACTATTGTAAATTTTTATGATCAGTAATAGACAATGATTGTGTTTCTACTTCACCTGAGATTCTTGGGATGTGTCAATGAGTTTATATCTTATGTTTCCCTTTATCTCTATTCAAGTATCTTGATGTTAAATTACTCAAAATTCATGTTATGCATGATCTGACTTCCTTTTAGCATTGAGATATAGATTATTCCTATGTGTTATTATTTTCCTTTCATTGAAACATAAAAAACCTCAGTTTCCATAAGAAGATACACTTGTCATTAAATTCCTTCTTACTGACTCCATGAGCCAAATGGTAGTCAAATATATCCCATTTTTCACCTACAAACAAAGACACTAAGACACTCACAGAGTTAGCCATCTGTTTTAAGACCTAATTGAGCAAATCATTAGATAAATTAAGAGATTCCTCTCAAGCTGAAGAGGCAAATCCTCAGTCAAAAGTTGGTTTGAAAGAGTTACTCTAAGTTGTCTAGTGGATCATCCCGTCAGTACTAATTTAGAATTAAAACTATGGAAGAAAAGTAGGTAAAGGCACAGTGAAAGGGAATTAAGCTCAAAATGACCAAACTGTCAGTTTTGACAGTGGATTTAGTAGTTAAGCCACAAATAAAATTAGAAGAAGCACTACTAAAATTATAAAAGGCCAGAATGCTAAAATATGAAAATGAACTAAGTTCAAATAGCAGAAAATGATGATAAGGACTAGAGAACATGGTGAACACAGTCAAAGGAGTAAAATAAAAAGGACAAAGGAAAAAAATAAGGATGCATGCAACAATCAGATAAAACAAGGAGAAGCCAAAATATGAAGCCAAATTCTTTATAAGTTGGATTGAGCAAACAAGTTTTGACAAAGAAGTGAGATACATGATTTTTGTGAGCGAGTTGTGGTGAAGCTATTGGTGTTCTCAATAATTAGTGTTTGTTGAAGGTGTTGGCGATTAATTATTTTTTTAAATCATGAAGGCGGAATTGGCAGTCAGTGTTTCTAGTATGAAAATGGATGAAGGATGAAATAGTGAGTTTTAAGCAAGTTATAGCTTGCAGATTAGGGGTTGGTGCTCCTTCTAGTGGGTGCTGAAAAATACTTGGGGTTGTAGCTCCATTCAGTTGTAGCTAATAAATCAAGGAGTTTTAGCTTTCTGTTGGTTGTAGCCAGAGAATTGTAACAAAAATTTGTAGCTTGCCTTATGAATGAATTGAAGAGAAGTTCGAAAAAATTACTCATTCTATGTGTGTTTCATTGAGATTTTTGATTCCTAGTATGCTTATTAATTCTTGAAGTTTTGGTTTTTAAACTCCTATGGTTATTAGTTATTGAAGAGCTTCCTAGATTATCCACAATATTAAGGAACATTTCTCAACGTTTCGAATGCCAACGGGGATCCATCTTCAGGACATTTGAATGAAGGATTGAAAGAAGTGATTTAAGCCATTAATAGTGAAGAAACATATAAAAAGAGCCGACCATAATTATTATTTTTTATATATTTTATTTTACAAATTATTTAATATTTTTTAATTTAATTCCAAGAAGCATTAAGAAATAATTTTAATTTAATTTCATAATAATTACTTTTAATAACATAAACTAATTTTAATTTAATTAAATATTATGTTTAATATTAATATTAATTTTAATTTATAATATCCGTTTATTAGAACTAATAAAATAATTAATATACATAATCTAATTAACTTAAAATCCTAAAAATATTTTCATATGAGTTAGTTAAGATAATTAATAATTAACATAATTAGTAATCAATATTATTATATATTATTGTTATAATTAATTAATCATTAAATAAACTAATTATTTACTAATTAATATGAAAATTATATATATATATATATATATATATATATATATATATATATATAAACAATAATTCTTTATTTAATTATGTTTTATAGTTACTAATTTAATTAATTTAATTAATTTGACTTATTTAATTTTGTTAGGATTTATATTAGGGCTAAATTTTAATATATCCAATTATTAATAAATTAGAACTAATAATATATATAATCTAACTAACTAAAAAACCCCAATTTTTTATTATGAAATGGTTAGGATAATTAGAAATCCATATTATTATCTATTATTATTATAATTAATAAAATAAGATAAGAAAAACCTTAACTAATTAATATAATAAATTTTTAAAAATTTATTATTAATTTATCATTAAAATCCCCCCGACTAATAATATATATAATCTAACTAACTAAAAAACCCCAATTTTTTATTATGAAATGGTTAGGATAATTAGAAATCCATATTATTATCTATTATTGTTATAATTAATAAAATAAGATAAGAAAAACCTTAACTAATTAATATAATAAATTTTTAAAAATTTATTATTAATTTATCATTAAAATCCCCCCCTCCGATCTTTGTTACTTTTATTATTATATAAAAACTTCTTAACGATTTTTAATAAAATCATTAATATAATTAATTAGTTGATTAGTTTTAATAAAATATTTAATTTAATTAATTAATTTATTATTTTTAATAAAATCTTTAATTTAATTAATTAATTAATTAATTGTATTTTAGTTTTTAACTAACTTTCTAACGACTAGTTCTTAACAGCTAGTCCTAACAGCTAGTTTTTAATGACTAGTCCTTAATAGCTATTTCTGGATAATGATGCATCTCTACTATTTATTCATCAGGATAAATTTGTGTCCCCACCTTGTCCTGAGGATGAACCACATTAGCTGGTTCGAAACGTCAACCAAATCCTTATTATGTGATTAATTTGAAACACTCATCTACAATATTAACATCCATTTAGAGAAATAAATAAATATTAATAAAGTAAATAATTATTATTTATTAAATTTTATAATAATAACTAATTTAATTAATTATGTTTATTTAATTTAATAAATTTTTATTTAATTTAATTTTTGTTAGGATCTATATTAGGGTTATTTTTATTTTGATATTTAAAATAGTAGATACTAATAATAATTGCTAATTAATTAATTTTTAATTTTTAAGAAAATAAAAATTAATTAATAAAGATAATTATTAAAAGCAAATACTTTAATTATTAAAACTAACATCTCAAGCAAGAAAAGACAAGACCCTAGAATTCAAAGGAAGATAAACAAACCTGAGATCTTATACCTGAAAAAATATACCTGGGAGGATGGCGCTTTTGAGGAACAAATTTGTTGAAGAAGAGGCCGCCAACTGTCATTGATTTCACATTCCCCATCCCTATTAAGGTTATAAGGATGTTTTATAATCTCAAGGGCCTCTCTCACTTTCCTTCTTCGATAATGCTCCTCTCTCACAATGATCCTTGCATCTTCTAGACACACTTGATGCTTAGTTTTCCAGGAGTGTTCTGCAAGGGCTGAGGTGCGAGATATCTCATACTTAATATGGACTCCATGCTCTTTAAGTCATTTATGAAGTGAATGCCCGATTTCACCAATATATTTTCCCGCACGAACAATCAATTTTGTAAACTCCTTTAAGTTGTTCAGGGCTTATACTATCTTTAATTGATCACATTCTCTGTCTAATTTGTAGAAATTTTCTGTTTTCCCACCCCGGTTTCAGTATCACTTATTTCTCCTTTTAGTTAAATGCCCTTTCCCATATCCTTACATTCAACAATCAGAAAAAAAATAATTTATTTGCTGAAACAGAAATTACTTTGCTGAAACACAAATTCTGGAAAACTTTACAGAATGCTGAAACTACAGAAATAAAACAAAACAACAAGCTGAAACAGTCATTTAACACATTTGAACACTGAGATTTTTGGTCAACATGACCTTGGAAAAACCCCCTACAACTCTTGGGGAAAACCAGTTTGAGAGCTCCTTCTTATTTCTGAAAATGCTTTTTACAGTGAGGCAAAAATTACAGAAAAAATTTCAGCAACTAAACAATAGTGCTTATCTCGATTTCCGTGCATTCACTCCACATTGGAAAATGTGCAAAACAGTAAAAACCCAAAACAGAAATTTTACAGCTTTTATGACAGCATTAAATGTTGAAATGAGCTTCTCGATTTTTGTGCCCAGTTGTATGACCGTACTGCTATACGGACTGTATGGATTTGACAGCAAACCCTCCTCCTCAATTTCCGTGCTCCTTTTCCTCGAAATCTGTGTCGAAGCTGCTGTACGGCTGCTGTATGGATTTCTAGAAATTCGTGCCACCAACCAACAGTCTCTCTCCTCGATTTTCATGCCTAGAATCTGCCCAGAAATAAATGCTGAAGCTGTTGTACGATTTTCCTTAAAAACTGTGCCTCTCTCCCTCGAAAAATGTGCCCAACACTTGTTGTATGGATTTTTTCCTTGGAAACCGTGCATCTTTGCTACTGTACGGATTTTTCTGAAGTCTCTATCAGCTGCCCTCTTTCTCCTCTCTACTCAGAAATCTCCCTTGCTCTCCTTCTCTCCTTCTCCCAATCTGCTCATGAAAGAATGAATGACCTTTTCCCTCCTTTTCCTCCTTTAACCTAACCCTAAGTGACTTTTGGGGAATCCCTAAATCCAATGGCTGAAATAGATTTAGATCTAGGGCTGAGATTAAATGATCATTTAAATCTCACTTTCTATTTTTTAATTCACCCCACTTTAATAAAGACCCACTTAGAACCCGGATGCGGGTGAATGCTGTTGATAAGGGAAATCGGGTCGGCGCATGCCAAACCCATATGGACGCCGGCCACCCGCATTCAATTCACCATGGTTGTATTTACTCCAAGGCACACCACCCTACTTGGCATTCAAGCCGGTGGGGAAGCCGAGGTCTCTCCCATTACTCTCTGTCGTCCTCCACCTGCAGGAGCATAACCGCCTTCTCGATGTTTCGATGTTGCACTCTGCCTTACTTCTGGGCTGTCACAATGTATAACTCCATTGCGCCTCTCGGCTCTGGCTGTCCTCAGGAAGCCACGATCGCCAGCACTCGAACTGCCTTGGGTCGAAGATGTAGCATCCATTGTTGTGTAGAATTCACACCTGGCTCTCATTTCTCTCAGAGTACTTTATGCCTTCTTGCAGGTCCGCCTCTGAACTTCTTGCCTGGCCCGTCTCTGCAACATTCGCTGCGCTTCTCTCCGCCCCTGTCGCATCCTCCTCGTTTGATCATGCCTCGGCTCAGGCACCGACTCAGATGCCGCAGAGGCAGCACCCGAGCCAGGTCTGCCTCCAGGCGCCGGTCTCCCTCCAATTCGAGCTCTCCGGTCTCTGTCTCTCCTCAGCGTGCTTCCCCTCGAGCCTCGAACAGGCGCCGAACCTTGCCGCTCCATCGCCCTCCCTCTCCTCCGCCTGGTGTCCCTCTTCCTCCTCCACCCACCGAACCTCGCACTGCTCAATCTGCCCACCTTGCTAATCCAGCCAAGGCTTTGTTTCACTTCCCCTGCCTCACCTCTCAACCCATGGTGGTCGCCACAATCACAGTGAAGTTCAAGGAGCTCCCTCAGTTCGGTTCTTCTTCAATTTCTCCGGGTCCTCAGCTCCGCCCTCCTGAGTCTGACCGCGCTCTCCGCTCAGCTGTGCAGAAAGGCTCACGCGATGCAGAGGGAGACAAGCATGGCGGCAGCAGCACTGGTCGCCCAAGCATGCACATGGCGCAGAACGACGGAGCTGCAACAGCGAATCACGCCCAGGATGATGAGGATTATGAATTTGGATGCCGTATCGAAGAAGAACCCCCCTCCGACGATTATGGTATTTAGAATTCTCAGTTTTTTTGTTTCTTTCAAGCCAGAGTTTTGGTCCAGATGGAATCTTCAGAATTTCTGGCCTGTGGGCCTATATACTCACTGTTATCGTCCTAGGTCTCAGTTTACTGAGGGTCCAAAATGTTACACTTTTAATGTCTTTTGTGTAATGCTGGTTTCCTCCTGTGAGGCAGCAATCAAACTCTTATCACGCTGGTTTCCCCTTGTGGGCAGCGCCTATTTTGTTATTTTGCTGAAACTCGTCCGGCCTGAGAAGGCTCACCTCTGTATGTACCATATCTTCTTACAGTAATAGAACTTAGTCTTATTTAGAAAAATAAAAATAAAGACCCACTTAGTCATTTATTTCCAAAGTCACTTTTCCTTTCTAATTTTACATTGACTTTATTAAAGTATCTTTAAAATTAGACTTTAGTAACTTTATCACTTAAAGTCACTTTTAAATTAGATTTGACTTGATAACTTTATAAAGTCACTTTAGGAGAAAAATTAAATTCTTTTGGACACTTTTCCCTAGGCCAAAGATCAAAGCCTTAGGGAACCACCTGTCCTCCGGTAACCAAATTTCAACACTCCCTCTTACCGAGGAAGGTGTTCCTCACCACACCCATCTTGTCTCTGAAGTAGACATGCTTGCCCTGTGGTAAGGCTTTGGTAAGAATATCGGCAACCTGCTCATCAGTGGGAATATACTCAAGCTTCACAGCTCCCTTCTGAGCATAGTCTCTGATGAAATGATATTTGATCCCGATATGCTTTGACCTGTCATGAAATACTACATTCTCCGTGAATTTAATGCAACTCTGATTATCACAGTAAATCACTGAAGGTCTCAACAGCTGACCAAATAAGCCAAACAACATCTTGTGAAGCCAAATGGCCTCACAACTAGCTAGACTGGCTA